>JAJOZX010000977.1:615000-715000 GCA_023014485.1 Bathynomus jamesi
TGTGTATATATATATATATATATATGGTTGTCACGTTGGCAATATAATATAATAATAATATTATATTAAGTATAATGTTAATGATAATTGCGCGAGGCTCGGGGTTACCATATCTTTTCAGATCAATTAATGTTATTAATTAGGAAATTAATAGTGATTTTTTTCTTCATTTATTAAACAAGACAAATGACTGGTTATAGTGACATTAACGTTTCATTGATGTTGTACAGTGAATGACGTCATAATGTTAATGAATTCTTTGCTAAGAAAATGTTTGAACTACTGATTGAGGTTGATAACAAAAGGGAACAAATGCGCAGTGAAATTAGTCTTTATACAGGGTGATTCAAAAATGTTAACACTTATATGGGAAAAAATTACAAATGTCATCCAATCACTACCACCAGAGATGTGCCTTAGGGCTCTGGAAGCAACGTTTGACCGCTTTCATACATGCATAGATATCCGTGGACAGCAAGTAGAGACTGTATGAAACATTGTTTGCATCACAAAAAAATTTTACAAATAAATTGGACATAAAAAATAAAACCCCATATAAATGTTAACTTTTTTTTTAATCACCCTGTATAGAGTTAGGTGAATGACACCAGGCCAATGCGGCTTGTTACAATGTTGTTACATGATGGGATCTAACGTGCCACTGAGATTTTCTTTGAAAATAGAGGCGCGCGGTGTGACGTTCACAACAAAGAAGGAAAGCTTGGTCGCTGCTTTGTTGATGGAATCAATTGGGCTTATTGCGAAGGGAGAAATTGCGAAAGTATCTGAGGCGTCTCTCTCTCACTCTCTCTCTCTCTCTCTCTCTCTCTCTATATATATATATATATATATATATATATATATATATATATATACATTATATTAGGGTGATGCAAAAGTGGGGGAATAAAATTTTTTTGTTTCAAATTTTTTAGATACCCTCTCATTTGGTTTGATTTGATGGAAAAATGATCCTGGGGAAATTTCGGGTCAAAATTCGAATATTTGGAGGTCGCGCCCGCCATTTGAAAATTTGCTGATTTCCATGACACCCAGGAGGTACAGCAAGCGTCACGTTACTTTTTTTTGAGTGGAAGTTCCCCAGGAGGCCTATCATACCACCTTCCTCTTTTCCATTTGTTCATAAAACAGATACAATACAATAGATATTTACAATAGATACATAGAATGGATATACTCGTAAATTTTACTGTTGCGTCAAAGATACGAGAGTTTTTTAGTTTTGTCCGGAAGCTTCTTCCGATAATTTGATACAACTTGCAGTAGATATTGCTTCTGTTGTTCATCATTGGTAATTAATTTGTTATAATCTTCAATCAATTTCACTCCTCTTTCAGCAATATCATTAACAACTTTCATGTGATTCACTACGTTCTTTGCAACCCAATAACTCTCATCGAGAAGCCAATCTTCTACTGGTTTGCTCAAGAACGTTGAAGACAATCCGAGTATACTGAAGAAGGACTTTGTGTTAGCAGTTACAAAATCTTCAAGCTGCTTATTGTCAATAGTTTTGATGCCTATTTGTGTCTTCTTTGGAGGATCTGGCTCCGAAGATTTTGTAAGAGCCTCCTTCATTTTTCTTTTGGTGTCAAAGCTGATTTTATCATCAAAGAAAGCCAATGCGATCAACTCTTCTGAGAGATACCACAAATGATTCTTGAATTTTTCTAAAGCAGCATTTGCTAGTTGTTCATTTGTGCTTTTGTAGCTGTGAAGATTCTTGAGAAGACTCAGATCATTTCGTGGAGCACTTGCTGCGCAGGGTGCTGAAAACCAATGCTTAATGTAAATTGAAACAGAAAACCAACAAATTTCTTTTAGATTTCTTTCTTCTATTGCTGTTATTTTGAACTGACTTTTGAACATAAAGATTTTCATCGAATAAATGACTTTCGCCATCCAACGGGCTCTATGATAAGCCCAGGCTTCCTGAATTTTATTCCAGTCGTTGGAGTACCGCCAAGCAAGATGATTGTCAGTTCCATTAACTCTCTGTAATCGTCGCGAGGTTGATCTTCATTGATTTTTCTTGCTGCAAAGTTGATGATTTCCTCTTTTTCCTTTTGTGGATAATTTTCTAATTTATTGTATGAAGTTAGATTAATCTTATTCCAGTTTGTTTTGAATCTTTTGAATAACTGAATGTCAGGGCCTGATGAAGCCTGTAATGCAGGGGATACCACTGCTTCCAACATGATTTCAAGGATATGGTGTCGACAAGGACACCACAACAAATCTTTCTCCATTTTCTGTTCAATTAGGACACAAGCTCCGTTTTTACGACCTGTGTTCGATGCAGTTGTATCGAAACACATGCCTTTTACCTTATCTATTAGATTCCAATCAATGATCGCCTGATGTACTGCATTTGCAGTATCCTTTCCTGTGCCATGATCTATTTTTGGCACTCCAAGCAGTTGATCTTCTCCACTGCCAGAGATTAGGACTGGCAACCGATCACAACCTCATTCCCAGTAATGTCTTCGAGGAGTTTGCCATCCCAATGAACAATCAAGGGTTTGTCAGCTTGAAATTCTTCTTTCAAGTTTTCACTGAACTTCTTTCTTGATTTCTGTCTTGCCCTGCGAATCGATGAGTAGCTAACATTGTAATTCTCTGGATCTTTTCCAACATTTGCGGTCGTTGGAATAATTATTAAAGAGGCTGATCGGTCGTTGATCTTAGCAACATCCAATGAGGAAAGCAGATTTTCATTCATAATCTTGAATTTTTTTCTTGGAAGGCCTCTTTTGGATGTTGAGGGCTGTTCCAGATGTACTTCTTCTTCCGTAGATGCAGGTGAATCACTGCAGGAACTGCTGCTGCTTACAAGAACAACTGTTTCATCAAATGCACTTGATTCACGTAACCTTTTCTTATCCATTTTTTCATGTCTCTTCGCAGCTTCCTTTCGACGTTTTCTTCATCCTTATCAACTGCCATCATTTTACCCTTTCGACCTTCCCTTTGTAGCCGTAGAAACTCTCTATCTTCTTCGATAGTTATTAACTCGTTAGCATTTGCATGCGCAATATCAAAGAGTCCATCCAATTTTTCTTTCCATGTATTCTCTTTCTCTATTGAACACTTCGATTTTTTTCCTTTGCTCTTCTTCAGCCCTTGCCACTCATCATACAGTTTATTTAATTTCTTCACAACATTACATTTCTGGGTTGTTGGTATTCCTGCTCTCTGCCACACTTCCAATACATCATTAACGGTTGAAGTTAATGCTTCTCTGACGGTGTTATTCTTGACATGTTTATAATTCATGAATAAGGAAATTACTTCTTTCTTTGATGGAAGCTTACTTTGATTCAATTTATCTATTTGTTGACCGATCAGCCAGATATTTGTTGAGCTTCTTGATCTCATTTTCGTCACAATTAAGATACAGGAAATAGAAGAGAAATTATGGCGGAGAGACTCACTGATATAGCACCTCTCCCGGACACTGCCACAAGCACACTGCGCTACCGATTTCCTTGAACGCTGTTTGCTGTTTGCTCATATACGCATCACCTACCACTCTGCCTGCAGCAAACCTGCACAAAACCTGCAACCTGCAACAAACCTGCAACAAAAATAAGAACAAATTCAAAAAATTTGATTTTACTCTAATTTTTTGTAATTTTCAAATTTTCAATTGGCGGGCGCGACCTATGGATGTTATTTGTTTGACCTGGAATTTCTCACAGGTGTTTTTGTGACAAATTGGAACAAATGAGGGGGTATCCCTAAAAATCCACGATGGTCATGATTTGTGCATCACCCTAATTATATATATATATATATACACACACTCGCATATATTAATTTTGGGGGATTTTAACTTTCCATTCCTAACATGGAGAAGTTCTACGGTAACATTCAAAAAGGCTATAAGACTTAGGCAAGCATGCTATTAAATATTACGGAAAATTATGCCCTTACCCAGAAAGTAGGTGCAATGACTAGAAAAGAGAACATTTTGGATATAATTTTGAAAAATAACGATGATATAATAACATATAAAAATATAATACAAACGAATTTTTTTTTTCAGATCATAAGCTAATCGATATAAATATAAAATACGAAGCCAGATGATCAAAATTTCGTTCTAGAGAGATGGAAGGAATAATTGAAAGATGATTAAATATGAATTCAATGAAAGTAGATTTGGCAAGTAGAAATTTAGAATTAGTGGGAGTATATTGGGAAGTGCTACTTCGCGGAAAAGCGCCAGACTACTAATAATAGAAAACGAAACTAAGCCTATATTGCTGAAGCATATTCCGAAGAGCCCAAAAAAGAAAACGTAACAAATGCGAGAGAAAAATCCGTACAGTATTTAGATAACGGAAACAAATCGTAAAAAAATATCCACGGATGCAAAACCGAAGTACTGTAAGGAGACTGAGGCTAGAAAAAAAGCTACACGAAATAAAACTGGACCTAAAATAGTTATTCATCCACGAGACAAACGGAGAAGAAATCAAACTTACGAAAAACAAAAGTAATCCAATACTTTTATGCCTTTGCGAAAAGAAAAATGAAATGTAAAGAGGGTATTGGTCCGGTGAAAGATAGAGTAATTAAATATGCAAATAACCAGAAAGAGATGAGTGAGTTGCTTAAGGAACATTTCAACTCGGTGTTGAGCCCCCTAAGCTCGAGATGAAATTAAAAAATCCTGCCGAGTTCTTTGACATAGATACAAATCAGTCAAGAACAAGTACGGACACGAATCTATTAGCAACTTTTGAATTACTGAAGCATATAATTAAGGCTTTCTGACAAACACGAGAAGATTCAGCACCAGGACCAGACACATGAAGTGTCATGTTTCTCAAGAAATGCAAAGAAAGTAAATGGAGTTAAATCTGAAATCTCAGAAGTCGTTAGCTCTGTCCCAAAAGATACACTGTTAGTGCCCTTATTGTTTATCGTAATGAATGCAGACATTGATGCAGATATTAGTGATAGTGTCGTATCGTGTTTCGCGGACGACACCAGAGATATGCAAGGAAGAATCAAATTGAGGTAACAGAAAAATTACAAATGGGTGGAAGACAACAATATGAAGTTCAACGGAGAAAAATTCCAGTTTATAAGATATGGTAACAAAAAGGAGATACAAAATAAAGGATACAAAAGCCCACCAGATAACATCAAACCCACAAGTCAGAAATCTTGAAGAAATAATGTTATCGGGTGCAGAATTCAGAGGACACTATAACATTAAAATCGCAACAACTATAAAAGTAATGGGAATTATCTTGAGGAGCTTCTGTAGCAGAGAAACAAACATTATGTTAATATTATGGGAGAGTTTAGCCCTGCTGATAGTTTAGTATTCCTCAGTACTTAGAAGCCCATACAAAAAAATAGATATTGCAGATATAGAGGCCATACAAAGGAGTTTTACGTCTAAGATAGAGGAAACGAAAGATAAAGACTGCTGGTCTCGACTACAATTCCTGAAACTATATTTCCTGGAAAGAAAAAGTGAGCGGTACACAATGATATAGATATAGAAAATACTCGAAGGACGTGTCCCAAAATTTAGAAATTAAATATAAACACACTGGAATGAGAGAAGAGGCAGACGGTGTACTGTCCCAGCTGCGGCGGGACGGGGGGGGGGGCGTCATGAAAATGAAGATGGAAAAAACCTTCAAATACGTGACCAAGCCTCTTTAACGTGCTGCCAATAAAACTGAGGAACCTCCAGCACACCAACCTGAATGATTTCAAGAACTAATTGAACAGGTTCTTGTGTAAAGTCCCTGACTAGTCCTAAGAGAGCGGGAATAGAATGGAATCCACCAACTCTTTCCTTCACCAAAACTTGCAAATGAGGCGGGATGCTGCAAAGAGGTCGACCGCAGTTTGATCCTGAACCGTCGTTCGAAGACATCAAGTATGATTCGATATGGAAATGGCCGTTATTTATTATTATTATTATTATTATTATTATTATAATTAATTATCATTATCGTTTTTTTTTATTTTGTGAAACAGCGCGTATCCTTCTACCCAAATTCCTCCCTAATAGTTTTGTATCCAGTCATATGGCTTTTTCCCACCTTCTTGCCAATCTCTGATACGAGTATTTAAGCTTAAAAAAAATATATATATATATATATATATATAATATATATATAATATATATATATATATATAATATAATATATATATTATATATATATATATATATATATATATATATATATATATATATATATATAATACAACTCAGAATGGTCCTCTGGGATAACTTTTATGTAATACACAGATTGTGCATAAAACAAGGAACCCTTCTGGGATAATTAAATCCATTATAATCCGAATAGTAATAGTAAATAGTAAATACTAGCGTTTCTTTTTCATGATGAAAACCCAACATTGGCAATGAGTCACTAGCAAAGGCCCCCAAAAATATAACTTTCCTCACCACCTATCTGCTAAACAGATAGGACCCAGCTTTGAGTTTAAAGCTAAATTTACCTCAGGAGACCATTCTGAGTTGTAACACATTAAACAGACGTGTAAAGTGCCTTGAAAGTGTATATTATATATATATATATATATATATATATATATATATATATATATATATATGGTCTTTGAAGCACATTTAGGGGGGTAACTGTGCATGAAACTGCTGAATTAAAAACAGTTGGAACTGCAGGTTGCTTATAAGTAGAGCCCGGATATTTAGACACTAAAACCCCTTAAAAAAGGCAGTCAAATAGGCAAAATAAACATTCAAAATAGGCAGTAAACCCCACAAAAAAAGGCATTTATAAATTTGCTTTAAAAAAAACGTTTAATCTAGAATAATATCTTTATATTATATGCGTATAATACAACGCCCTTAGCGAAGAAAACAGTAGGTAATGCAAATATTAGTTATACATAATAACAGTGATTTAATTTCCAAAAATAAAGTTTAATATAGAATAATACCATTATACACGTATAAATAATATTTTATATATTACAACGCCATTATAATGAACCAAACAGTAGGTATTGAAAATGTTAGTTACACACTAATGACAAGGATTTAAATTTCAAAATGGGCTAGGTTGCTTTAAACCCTAGGTCCTGTCCCAAAGCTGCATCCTATCTGCTTTGCAGATAGCTGGCGAGGGAAGCTATATTTTTGGGCCTCTTTGCGAGTGACCCGTTGCCCACGTCAGTCTAACATCATGAAAAAGAAAAAGCTATAGTGTTTGTCATTTACCATTACTTATTCGGACTATAGTGGCTTTAATTTTCCCAAAAGAGTTCCTTGCTCCATGCACGGTCTGTGTGTATCATATATATATATATATATATATATATATATATATATATCAATTCTGCCAGTTGAGGTTTAAGTTTTGGTTTTTGGCTAAAAATATAATAGTTACCCCTTTTTCTTTGATGTATTCAATCTGACGTGAAGGCAGCGAGTCTTTTGCTTATATTGAGGTTCTAAATGTAGCTGGGCTAGGCTGCTTTAAACCCGAGGGACTGTCCCAAAGCTGGATCCTATCTGCTTTGCAGATAGCTGGTGAGGGAAGCTATATTTTTGGGACCTCTTTGCGAGTGACCCGTTGCCCACGTCCGGCTAGCATCATGAAAAAGAAAAACTATAGTATTTGTCATTTACCATTACTTATTCTGACTATAGTGGATTTATTTTTCCTAGAAGAGTTCCTTGTTCCATGCACGGTCTGTGTGTATCATATATACTGTATATATATAAAACAGAAACCGATAGGTCTATTTTGGGACTCTAATGGAATAATACTAGAAAATAATGAAAAAAAAGGCATTTATGGCATTTTGCCTGAACATCCGGGCTCTACTTATAAGGCACAAAATTCTCATACATCCGTAGAATTACGAGTAAAAGCAATATGCAGTTCATTTAAAGTGATTAAGTACCAATTGAGCCCCATACCACACGGTACAAATACTTTAATGACAACAGATGGTACCCCTTGTATCTACAGAATAGCAAACTTTTCGAATGTAAAATATGGCACATAGTTAACGTATCTTAAAATAATTAACAGTAATGTTCACGACAAATTTAAAGGAATATACAGTTAGATATTGTTCAGGACTTCATTTGAAGTCTTTCTTGACATATGTCCTCAATGCCTTCCTTCTCTGTATAAGATATCATATTTATTCTTGACAGAATTCCCCTTTCCAATGTATTGTTATGGACTGTAACTCGCCTACAATACTCCTCCCGTATCCCTTTCTTCTCTGAAACATACCATGACTTTCTGTGAAGAGAGAAAGATAGAGGTGTGTGTGTGTGTGTGTGTAGGAAATTGGGCATAAGTGAGATTGAGTGTGGGATAATTCATAGAGGTAGTGGGGTAATTTTTGTGAGGTAATACTTTTAGTACCTCGGAATATTAAAAATTTATATAAAAATCTAGAAATGTTTTTAATGTCGGAAAATAGATATGTTGGTCTTGATTAGGTTAGGTTGCGCTAGTTAAGGTTTCGTTAGGTTAGGTTAGGTTAGATTAACGAGTACCTCATTATTAATCGAACTCATATCATTTGTTTTCGAAACACTTATTATGTCCTCCTCGGTTCGATGGTTCTAATGTTAGGTTAGATTAAATTAGGTTTGATTAATTATTTTTTCAGATATATGGATTTTAAAAAATCGATACCGTGCGTGTGTGTGTGTGTGTGTGTGTGTGTGTGTGTGTGTGTGTGTGTGTGTGTGTGTTTTCCGATAATGCAGAAGGAATTCTCTAATGCAAATTTTCCCATGCTACCTGAAACAACAGCTGGCACCTCATAAGCTACAACATTTAAATATTGACCACAGCCTTCGTTATCTTTGTGTGCCATCCTGTTAACGGAAGGCATTTAATTCTTCCCTATAAATTCATCCATTTACTGTATAAACAAGGAAATATCTTTAATCCAATCTAGTCTCCTGAGAAAATCACTTTTGAATAGCTAAGACATAATTTAATATGGAAAAACATCATGCAGTAAATTTGATTTTAATGTCAGCTGCTAACCTGGTAGTAATTCTGTGCGTCGGTCTCTCTTCACACAATGGTCAAGCTGGTGGCCTCACCTCCAGGTCTGGCCTAGTGGAGTAGCGAGTTGCTCTCTCGCGATCTCCATCGCATATAGCCAGGCACCACCTGACTCATCCGGTACTGTCCTGAGTCAGGCGTCTATCCTTATTTTAAAAATTTCAACTTTGACACCTGTGATGTTCCTGATGTTTTTCAGAAGCTAATTAAAAAGTCTTGACCCCTTGACAACCAAGCTATTTTCCTTTAGAGTTGAGGGTGTCCCTTGTTGGACCTTTAGTTTGGAAACACTACACATTTTACCTTTCTATTTTCCAATGTTGTTTGGATGGTTACTGAGTTAAATTTGAGGTTAGGTACCAGTCTTTCTATTATTTTCTGTGTGTAAATTATAGGAGATATATCTCTCTCTCTCCTTCTTTCCAGTGAATATTGATTTCATTTACGAAGTCTTTCCCAGTAGTTGAGTTTTTTGCAGCCATCAGTCTTGGCTGTGAAATTCCTCTGGGCTTCTTCTAGTTTATTAATTTCTTCTTTATTGTATGAGGATGTCAGTATTCAAGTTTTGGTATGGTCACTGGTTTCAGAATGGAAATCATTACTTTCTTGTCCCTTCTTTTAAAGGTTCTCAGTAACTGTCCGGCGACTCTTTTTGCTTTGTTTATCGTTATCTGATTCTGTGTTTCAAATTTCGCATCATCGGTCATTATAACCGCTAAATCTGTTTCCTGCTTTTCTGAATTGCCTGTCTATCTGAGGCATAATATATCTCAATAGACAACTTTTTCAACAATAAATGTAACAATGAAAACTTGTCTTTTCTAAACTTAAACATTCGCAGTCTCCCAAACCACTTTGACGAATTCACAGCTGACCTAAAATTATTACTTCATAAATTCATGTGCATTATATTAACTTAAACCTGGTTAAATGATAATAATAAGATATTTTTTAACATCCCAGGGTACACAAGCTACCATGCATGTAGGGCTAACAATAGGGGAAGAGATGTAAGTATATTTATGGACTCAAACTACAAGAGTAAAAGTATCGAGGAACTGACAAGTATAAGTAATACCTCAGAAACACTTGACTGAAATGTGTATTCATAAAATCCTATATTCAATTTTAGGCATCTACCGACCACCAGCTGGTAATATACCAACTTTTATCACAAATATCGATAGAATTCTAACCTCCTGACATATTGGTAACAATTTTGTTACTGCAGGAGATTTAAATATTGATCTCACAAAAGATCTCACAAAAGAGCATTCTTAATTTACGACATCATGACTGCAAGTGGTTTTAACACTGAACTACTTCTTACGCGTTTCGCGTCAAAACTCTATCCTACCCTTGGGTCATTTCTTACGCGAAACGCGTCAAGTTGATCTGGAGAAGAGTAAATGCAAAATTTCTGTGAGTATTGTCGTCTTGACGCGTGCAGTGTGTCAGCTGTGACGAGGCACAGATCAACTTGACGCGTTTCGTGTAAGAAGTGACCCAAGGGTAGGGTAGAGTTTTGACGCGAAACGCGTAAGAAGTAGACCAGAGTGTTAAATTAGCATTACAAAGCCAACTAGACTTCACAATGACATTAGAAATTAGACTCTGCTAGATCAGATTTGGACGCGGTCCCCACTTAACTACATTTCAGGTATAATTACATGAAATATCACAGATCACTTGTCTATATATACCATTACATATGGCATTAAATGTCTGCATACACATTAAATATCACAGAACATTTGTCTACATACACCATGCTAATCACCCATTTCTCAACAAAGGAAAATATCAAAGTCGACTATAGACCTTACAACTATAATAATAAACTAAAATTCCCCTGAGAGAAATAACCTCTTTTGACTGGACTGGAATAACCGAAAATAACCATAATAAAGGAACAAAATTTCAGGCATTCTCAAGCACACTAATGGATATATTTAATTAACACAAACTTTCCTCTTAAATCAAAAGTAATACCTAAAGCTAAATACAACAACCAGTTGATCACCCCAGTACTCATTATGAGTATTGAACGCAAACATACCCTCTTTAAATTATGGAAAATGATATTATTGCCAAACATACTAAAATTACTGCAACGGACTTAATGCAGTCATTAAAAAAGCAAAATTGATAATTTTTGTTCAAAAATTGATGAAAAAAATCCAATTCCAAAAGGCTATGGAACACTATGAAGGATTTAATAGATCATTTAATTTAGTTATGTAAAATTGTGTAAATTTTTTCTTGTGTTTATTATTATTATTATTATTATTATTATTATTATTATAGTATTATTATTATTATTATTATTATTATTATTATTATTACAGTATTATTATTATTATTATTATTATTATTATTTGCTATTTTCACTTCTCTTATGTAATAAATAAATTAAATCCCATTAATTTTGCCTAAAAAGCTTCCATGCTTCCAACTGCATAGTCAGAATACTGAATATATAGGGTGTCCATAAATGATTACCCTGATTAAAGCATGCTATAACTTTTAAATAAACACTCGTATTCAAACACAGTTTTAATCATAAGTAGATAAACATACAAAGTTTTGATACATAGTTAATGAACTTAATAAGCTTCCACATGTGCACCCCTAGTGGCACGTAAAATGTCTAAACGGTATTCACACTCACGCCACACATTTTCCAACATTTGTGGGTTAACTGTTGCAATTGCATCCGTAATGCGTTCTCGCAATGTCCTGATATCTGGAACAACTGTTGCATAAATCAAATCTTTAACATGACCCCAGAGAAAGAAATCCAGCGGGGTAATGTCTGGTGATCTTGGGGGCCATGAGATTGGCCCGTCCCTGCCAATCCATCGATTTGGAAATGTTGCGTCGAGAGTTTCACGAACAACATGCGCCCAATGAGGGGGTGCCCCATCTTGTTGGAAGATGACAGTTGGCTGCCTGTCTTGCAGCTGGGGGATGGCGTAATTGGTGAGCATATCCAGGTACACAGTTGCGGAAACAGTGTTCTCAGCGAAGAAGAAAGGACCAATTATCTGGTCATGCATTAGTCCACACCAGACATTGATCTTCGGACTGCCCCGAATATGCTCCCTTACGGCACGTGGGTTTTCCGATCCCCAAATACGCACATTGTGTCTGTTGACTCTACCACTAAGATGAAACGTAGCCTCGTCTGAAAAGCAGACACGTAACAAGAAGTCATTATCATCGTCAATGCTGTTCAAAATGTCAATAGCGAATTGTTCACGTTTTGGACGGTCATCAGGCTTCAGTTCTTGAACAATTTGTACCTTGTAGGCGTGTAACTTCAAACGTTTGTGTAACACCTTGTGCACCGTAAACTTCGGTATCTTTAGTTGGCATGAAGCTTGTCTCACCGATTTCCTTGGTGACCGTGTGAAAGCAGTTTGAATGTTTTCCACCGTCCCATCGGAAACTGATGGTCTACCACTGCTCTTTCCCTTTTCCACGTTTCCAGTTTCCAAGAATTTTTTCATCCACGACTTAATTAACTTCACATCAGGTGGATTATTTCCGTACTTTGTTCTGAACCTTCGCTGAACACTGACAGGAGATTTTGTTTCTGCAAGCCACACAACACATTGTGCCTTCTCTGTCACAGACGCCATCTTAACTGAACAGGCTACTACAGCGCTCCTAGCGGCGAATGCGGTAGACGAAACACACCAGCACAGAAACTCTATGCATGTACGAGATCACCTGTAAAAAGAAAACGGATGTAAGATTCGTCATTAAAACATGAGAACATACTGTTTTCAGGGTAAATATTTATGGACACCCTGTATTTGAAAATATTATAAAATCTGTCACTTGCATTCTCTTTCAGGATAAAGATTTTGTCTTGTTTTATAATATGCTGTTTGTTTTTGCTCCTCAATTCTTCCATATCTCAAGAACTTAAATTTGTCAGTATTAAATTTCATGTTGTTTTCTTCTGACCATTTGTATATTCTGTTTGTGTCCCTCTGTAGGGCCTCCACCTCTTCTGCATTTCTGATTTTTCTGCTGATCTTTGTATCGTCAGCAAAGGATGTTACTATACTATTATCGGTTACTTTATTGTCTAGCATGATAATTCAGCTAGTACTGTTCCTTGTGGTAATGAGATGCGTACTTCCGATTCTGATGATAATATAATTTTGATTGTTACGATTTGTTGACGTTCTCTGAGGAAGTTGTAAATCCATTTTCCCACTTTGCCTGTTATTCCCATATGTTTCATTTTATGTGCTATTATACCATAATCACATACCATGTCGAATGCTTTAGTAAAATCTGTGTATATGACACCGTAATTTTCGTTGCTTTCAAGCGAGTCTATGATATTGTTGTAGTGCTCTATTAGTTGTGATAGGCACGATCTTCCTGATGCACTCTCCTTGTAATTTCTTTTCAAAGACGACATTTCTCTCAGGTACGACTTTGTCGCTTTTTGGGGTACTGAAAACTGATTCATACTGAGCTCAATATTTCAGGTATTTCGTTTAAATCGTCGGCTAGTTCATTAATTATTTTCTTTCCTTAAGGGTGCGATAGTGGCGTGCATTCTTGTTTTCTTTTTCATAAAGCTACAGAAGTATTTTGGGTATTCCTTTATTACTCCTACCACATCTTCCTCTTCCTTCTCCGAATGATCGTCGTATTTCCCTATCGGTATTCTCCAGTTTTTCTTGTATTATTTTTCTGGTATTGTTGTCTATACAATTAATAAAGTTCGTAGCTACTCTCTTTCTTTTGCGGAATATTGTTCGCTTTTGTCTCTCGTAATAATTCCTCTTTCCTTTTGGCTGTGTTTTCTGAACATATTTTCCCAAAATTTCCAGCGTCTATTAGAAATAATCCCTATGTTGAATTAAATGTAAAAATTATTTAATACAATACTTCTGTCCTTCACGAGTAAAAACTTTCCATAAAATCTAAATTAGTTAATCATGAAATATATCTCAGAAATGAAATAATAGATTCATGTAATAATTTCTCGGTGTAAAATTAATTGCCACTGATATTTTTCTTCTAGATAATAAATGTTTTAATGTGGTCTATTACCTTTAATTGTATTTCATTATTAATATATATAACAAAAATGAAATATTAAATTTAATGACTTGTTTTATACTATAATATATATATATATATATATATATATATATATATATATATATATATATATATATATATATATATATATATGTGTGTGTGTGTGTGTGTGTGTATAGGGAATGATGCCAATGATGATGACGATGACGATGATGATGATGATGATGTCTGTTCGTTCATACACGCCTAACGCCTATGGTAATCTGCACCAAATTTAGTATACAAATTAAGGGAAAAACAAGGGAAGGTTTTAGTAACACACTCGCCCTCCCAGTTCCCCTCTGGGGACATACATTATAAAACATCTCATTTCCAAGGATTTAAGGTGAGAAAACAGAAAACAAACGAAATGTAAAGTGCAGAATTTAGTGGAAAGGAGAAAAGACAGAAGAAAGTAAGCCGTACACATCCATTCACACTTGCGCCCTGGTGGACCAGCGACCCCTCCCGCATATGGCAAAATTTCACACCTGCGACACTGCATACGCCATGCGTGGTGGCGCTTCCAGGCTTTGTCAAAATCTTTTTTCAATGCGCATGTATTAAAGAAATTACACTGGGCAACACGTATTTTATTGAATGATATCTGACACTTGATTCTAGGTAATTTGGGTGCGCTGAATACGAATTTCAACTCGGTTTGGCTCTATCAGGTCCTGATTCTTGTCGACAGCCTATGTGCCATTTTCCAGATTTTTCAAATTAGGACTAAAAAATTAAGTCATGTGTTAAATTTTTTTTTCAAGTTTCATGAATACAAGCAGTTCAAACTACAGTAAAATTACATTATAACGATAGAAATGACTTAAAATAAAAAAACAAACAGATATGAAGCTTTCACTGTGGCAAAAATTTTCTTTTGTAAGACTTTCTAGCGTATTTGCTTGTTGATGGCAGGTCTCTTTTCAAGCACCAGCAGTAATCAGCCATCATGTGGGAATCCCAGCGGCCTTGGTACCGTTCCTCCATAATTTTGATATCTTGGTGGAATCTCTCCCCTTGTTCGTCACTTACATCACCTAAATTACTTGGAAATTGGTCAAGATGGCTATTCAAAAAATGCATTTTTATGCTCATATTGCAACCTAACTCTTTGTAGTCCCTTAAAAGTTTTTTTACGATTTCTTCGTAGTTATCTGCCCTATAATTGCCTAAAAAGTTTTCTATCAAGTCCACGAATGAGAACCAGTCATTTTTTTCGCGTTCATTCATGACATTAGGAAAATTGCTGTCTTTAATCATTGTTCTTATTTGTGGACCGTCGAAAATTCCCGCCTTGATTTTTTCATAACTTAAACTTGTAAATTTTGAAGTTATGTATTTGAAACACTCGCCGTTCGTATCTAAAGCTTTTACATATTGTTTAATGAGGCCTAGTTTATATGCAGAGGAGGAAATATGATTTTATCTCTGCTCACTAAAGGTGGATTAATTACGTTTTTTTCTCCGACAGTAAGTGATGTTCGTGCTGGCCAGATTTGTTTGAAATAATGTTCTTCCTTGGCTCTGCTGTCCCATAAGCAAAGGAAGCAGGGATATTTAGTATACCCTCCTTGTTGTCCTAGCAGAAAATTAACCATTTTTAAGTCAACACATATGATCCACTCGTGCTCCCTATATTTGATAAGATTTAAAACCTTTTCTATATGTTCATACTTTTCTTTTAATTTTGTTGAGTGCCCAATCGGTATCGAGCCGTATAGATTGCCATTATGCAACAACACACACTTAAGACTTCTTTTCGAACTGTCTAAAAACAAGCGCCAATCATTTGCATCGTAAGACTCAACCCCCATCTTCTTTAACAAACCAACTATGTCGCAGCAATATACTAAACTATCCTCTGTTCTAAAATATTTAACAAGTTCTTCTTCTCTTTTTCTGTAAAATGAAATGTATGTGTTTGAAGTAAGCAAGTTTTTCTCTTTAAGTCTTGAAGCTAAAATTTCCGCAGCCTTTTTTGGCAAATTTAAATCCCTTACAAGATCATTCAACTCGGCCTGGTTAAACTTTTGCGGATCGTTTTGACTTTCAAATACGCTGGGGTCAAAATCGGTGTCTGACTCCTCAAAGTGCATAACAATATTTTCAGGAACATCTTCAACTAATTCTTGAGTTGGCAGACCCTTAAATTTTGGAATGGGGATCTCATTTGAATGTAGCACAGGTCGTATCGCGGTGTCGAAATTTGGGTACTCGATACAATGTTTATTTTTCTTAGTGAAGCCCGAAGTCTTGACAAAGCAAAGGTAGCAATCGGTCTCGTGGTTAGTAGGCTCTCGCCACACCTGATATGGAAAAAAAATTGTAAAGCGTTAACAAAAGCGACGAAAGACTTGTTTTTATGAATTTTATCAAAAGTTATCACCCAAACATTTAACATTTCTATGTGTTTCAACCTTATGCAATATTTGAGATTCTTATAAACATTTTCTGTAAATTTTTGTTTATGTACCTAAGTTACAATTACATTTAGGTAAGTTACAGTATACTAGTGATTAAATTACGTAGTTTTATGAAATCATAAACTTACCATCGGAACTCCAAAAGGTATTTTTGAATCCGAACCCTTCGTCCAATGTCGCAGTCTTTCAATGCATATAGTGCAGGCTTTATGTGGAGCCCACGATTTATCTTGGTCCCCCAGTTTTATGCCAAAATAAGCTAAGTAAGCTCTTTTTACGAAGTCAGTTATATTTGCTCGTTGATGTGGAAGTGTAAAATTTCCACATATATAACAGAAGGAATCAGGGTTGTTTTTGCATTTGAACTTTCTAGTGCTTGATGACATATTGCTTGATTGTTCTGCCAATTTGTAAAGTATTTAAAGCCCTTAATTCATATAAATTTAAGAAAATCTGAAATATAAACACAAAAATTAGTTTAAATAGGTACTTATTATGAAATAGGTACTTACAATCTATGAAATTAAACTAGAAACACGGATGAGTAGGTACAATATAAATTACGTCTAATTAAATCAACTATATTAAATCACGATGACAAAATTACTCACTAAATCATATGCCAATTCAAAATTATGTTAATGCCCAAACTTAATTAACTAACTCAACTGACTGACTGACTGACTGACTGATTGACTGATTGAATTGACTGATTAACTCTGGAAACGAGTCGCTTTATATATTTTAGTTGTCCCTCTAGAATACTCTACAGAGAACAGGAACGCTCGAGAAAATTTTAGAATTCTGATATTTTTAGCTTAATTTACTAATATTAAAATGGGTTAAAAATGACAAAATTAAAAATATTTTTAGGGTGTTACATATAAAAATATACATAATACAACAATACCATAACAATAGGTACAAATACCTAGATAAAAACCTAGTTGCATAATGTGTAACTGCAAAAAGACAGCGAGTATTGAGAAAAAAACCTTTTTATGAATACGACGAAAGAGGAGGAGTGTTGAGCAAAATCAGGACCTGATAGAGCAAAACCGAGTACAAATTCGTGCTCAGCGCACCCAAATTACCTAGAACTAACTGTCAAATCTAATTCAATAGACAAAAATTTGAAATTTGTTCCCCAGTGTTATAAGCAAATATTAGCCAAAACGTAAATAGACATCCTACCCTTGTCTTATGACCTGTCAAATCGAAACGTTATGAATTGTTTTTCATAATAAAATCTGTTGTTTATGTTCAAATGTAGTTCAGGTTGTGAAAGGGAATAATACTCGGGTGGAACAACCCGACTGGTAACCAATACAACATGGTTAATTCAGATATATGGTAAATGTACTATCCATTTAAGTTTTTTTACTAACGAGCATGGTTGGTTTTTTGTGATTGCATGGTTGCATGAAGCAGTTGATTCGGGTTATCACATAATGAACCATGTTTTGGGGTGTTGCAATGAATCTTTTTTTTGTGTGTGTGTGTGTGTGTGTGTGCGCGCGCGCTATAATATTATAAAAACTATACGATATTATTAGTTATATAGTTTCGGAAAAAAGTTTGTATACAAACAAAAATTTTGGAAAGCATAAAAAATTACTAATTGGTATTATTGTTTTCTTTTGGAAATTTTATGTTTATACGCGAACTTTTTTCCAAAACCATACTTGTTATATTATTTATCACCATTCATTACAAACATGCCGTCACTTTTTTCAAGGCAACGTTTTAGCATTACACTTTCTTATTCTGTGAGAATAAGAATTAATAGATAAAAAAAAAATAGATACTAATTTTTTTAAAACAAGGGTAATTTTTTTTGGGGGAAGGGGGATTAACTTCCTTCGTAATAGTAAAGATCATGTGACGGGAGGGACCCACAACTTTACATGAAATCCGAACCATGAGTCCCTACATCATCTGAACGCGGAGGATGGTCCCCATCCAACTATTACTCAGACTCAATATCGCTTAACGTCGCTGATCGACGGGAAGCGACGTTCCGACATGGTAATGACGTAGGCCTTCAAGGGAAGAAGATAAAGGGAGATAACAAAATTGAAGGGGGAAGTACAGTTAGATTCCGTCTCTAACTTTCGTTTCAAAAAGATTACCAAAACTTTCATTATCTTCATTGTCTCGAAGATGGCTGGAAATGTCGACTCGTTCAGAGAAGATTTCTTTGATATGTTAAGTGTGAAGTAAGTTTCTGAATGTAATTTTCACGATTTAAAATGCCAAAATGGTTTTACTTTGTTGTTTAATGTATTTCCCATTAGCAAATTATGCGAGTTTGCATAAAAAAGGTGTAAAAGGCTAGCAAGGTTTCTATTGTTTGTGGCAATTACTCAAAGTGACTTTGCGAACTTATGGGTGGGGAGGAGAATATTTCATAAAGGGACAAAATAATGAAATTTTTTTCACTCAATATTATGCAAAAAATTATATTAAAGACTAAATTGTATATACTTTGTTATTTTAATTTATGTTAAACAGTTGCGGAAAGAAATTGACCGAAAAAATAAAAAAACAAGGCCCAAAAATTAAAAATTGGTATCTCCTTTTTTGCGATTTTATGGTTTTCGGCGAACATATTTCCCCAGCTGTATAGAAGACTTTTTGTATTTTACATGTAAAACGTTCAACTTGAATTCTGAAGAATGGTGTGTGTGGTGTGTGTGTGTGTGTGTGTGTGTGTGTGTGTGTATACGAGTAAATGTGATCGAAAAGCATTTCTACATTATTCAATCTCGAGTGTCTTTATTTTAAGTGGATTATCTACAGGTGTATTTAGGCTTATTCTCTGTACGTTTAGTTTATATATATATAATATATATATATATATATATATATGGAGTTCCTGACAGATACAAAGAATTAACTCCAACTCACTGCCATTCCAATAATGCAAAGGCAAGAAATCCAGATTGAAAAAAGCTTCTTGATGCGATTTCCATTCGTCTTCACATTAAAGGCGCCAAGTGAGACTGGTTAGTATTTCTTAACCTCTCCGAAATTAATCCAACTTAAATTAACCTAACCTAACCAAACTTGGACCAAAGTGGAAAAACAGTGGATAAAAATGACAATGGAGTGGAATGAAAAAAAGATCGATTTGAGAATTGCCCCATGCCCCATTTCAAATTCACCTTTAAAATTTACTTTAATCTAGTATGTAAACTCGAACACAATACTTCTCCGTTCGTTTTTGAAAGGTTACAAAGTTGTTATGCTATATAAAGCCTTAAATGTACGTTCTTTCCGAGACATACTTGTAATTTTTTTTATGCAGGAGGAGGGGCCAAGGGCGAACGCACGCAAAAACGCAACCCCCCCCCCCAATAGAAAGAAAAGAAGAAAGCCAAAATACAAATATTATTCTCAATTTTGAAAAGATTGTGTGGAGTGTTGGATGCATGTATGTGTAGTTAGTGATGAACAGAGGGAGAAATGTGTGTTTGAGAGCATGCTGGACTACTCACAGGGTAGATGAGACATAAAAAGAACAGCTAAGGAGGACAGTGACAGGAGAAACGGGAGTTCAAGTACTCCCTGTCTCCTGCCTAACGTCTCCCCCACCCCAACAGTTGTATTTCCCTGTTCGATTGGCGTCTACAATCTCCTCCTTATAGCGTACTTATGAAAATGATTTTATGTAGATCGAAAGATACAACTGTTTGTATATACATTGTTTGTTTGTTGTTTGTATATACACAATTGTTTGTTTACTATTTGTATGTACACAATTGTTTGTTTACTATTTGTATTTACACAAGTGTTTGCTTACCATTTGTATATACACGTCCGTTTAACATCAAGTACTGTGTTCTATCATTTAAACGCGTTTGCAACAACTGCATTATGACTCCAGACTCTTACTTTTGCACTAAAATTGAATATCTTTTAACGCCGATAAAGTCTTTTGTAAAAAAAAACATATGCGAGGCAATTTCCTTTTAGCTTATAAATTTTTCGAGATTTCTTAAAGTTCAATAACTGCTTTGCCGTTTATCGAATCAACAAA
The DNA here is from genome assembly GCA_023014485.1 of Bathynomus jamesi. Classification (NCBI taxonomy): domain Eukaryota; kingdom Metazoa; phylum Arthropoda; class Malacostraca; order Isopoda; family Cirolanidae; genus Bathynomus; species Bathynomus jamesi. Next base: position 635,661 of record JAJOZX010000977.1, read on the forward strand.
AGGAGAGTATTTGCTGGCGGAAGTTTGTAAATGGCTTGATCATACTATTATAAATAGGATATTGTGACAGTGGCTTTTGTTCGCTGCTTAACCTCTCAGCAAGGAAATCATGCCTAACCCCTGGGAGGAGGGTACTTGTCAACGTAAAGATTCAATTTTCTTAAGTTACCATTCGCAATGGAAAAACATCTCTTTTAGATTTTTGAAGTTATATATATATATGTGTGTGTGTGTGTGTGTATATATATTATATGTGTGTGTGTGTGTGTGTGTGTGTGTGTGTGTGTGTGTATATATATATAGTAAGGTTTCTATTGTTTGTGGCAATTACTCAAAGTGACTTTGAGAATTTAGGGGTGGGGAGGAGAATATTTCGTGAAGGGACAAAATAATGAAATTTTTTCACTCAATATTGTGCAAAAAATTATAGTAAAGTACTTTGTTTTGTGTAGTGGTTAGCGTCGCTGACTACGAATCCATCGGCCCCGGGTTCGAGACCCGGTGACGGCAGCCGGCGCGCAAAAACCCAGCTGCTCATCCTTCCACACAATAAAGAAAGTGGTTGGTAGATAAATGGGTACCCTGTGTGGCCTAGTGGTTAAGACGCTGGGCTGCTGGTGGGGCGTGGTTCAGATTCCACGTTAAACTGTAGGTCTAAGATGGAGTGAAAAGCTTGCCCTTCGTCAGAATGAACAATTTGGGCGGAAACTAACCAAAGGTTATATATGTTAACCCCTCCGTCAATGGCTTTGGGCGGTTCGAGGTTGACGGGGGTTCTGGTTAGGTGACAGCAACGGATTTGTTACCTTGGAGTAGCTGGTACCGTGTAGGAATCGCAGTAGTTTCTCTTATACTACTCTCCGATTTCTTCTTGTAGGGGATCGGAGGATTCTGTGAAGCTTACTAAATTCTCTAAAGGTTCCCATTCTTCTTTTAGCGTATCGGGAAATTATTTTTCTCTATTTTAAGACTAAGTTCTCTGAAGAAAGCAAGGCTCGAAAGAGAAGACAAAGATATCCTCTTACTGTAGTTTACTGCTAAAATGTTACAGGTAATGCTCAGCTTCTAAATCAGATCACACAGAATCAGAATGAACATTTGAAAAATTATTTAGCTTTATGTACACAAATTTTGGTGACATCATTATTATTTAATGTTGCCCTGTTTTTTTTTTTATTCTCGATAGGCTGAATTATTTTGCAAAATATGTGAAGATAAGGTAAATATTTTAGCTGTAGCATTGTCTAGGCAAATAAGCAAGATATTTGAAGATGAGGCCATATTTTTATTTTAAACCGTATATTGACAGATCTGATGTTATCGTGATCTGCCGAGTTAACTAAAAATGGAAATTGAAACATGCATTTTATTATGAATTAAAATTAAACATGTATATGAGCCAAAATTAAATGCTTAAAATTTAAAATTAAGTGTTAACAAGACATGACTTCATCTTTTACAACGAAGAGAGAATGTATAAAGAAAATGAACATTGCAGAATTTAACACGATTACATTATTAAGCTAAATCTAAAAGAATGATTAAGTAATTTAAAAATAAATAATTCATCAATTATTCAGCAAAAATAAAATAGAAGGAAAATAAAAAATTTATCCGAACTTGCATTTTATATATAGGGTGTACATAAAGTCAGGATCTATTTTTGTGAAATAATTATTTTTTTCTATTTTTCTTTTCAGAAGCCCTTAGAATGAATACAGAAGAGCGTGTGGCATTAGTAATTTGGCGAATCGAGGGAAAGAAATACAATGACATCAGAGAGAAGTTTAGAAGGAGATTTCATAAGCCGGGGCCAATAGACAAGACAATACGAAAATTGGCGAACAAATTTAAACGAACGGGATCTGTAAATGATGAAGCAAGATCAGGACGACCGTGTATGTCAGATCTTACCGTGAATGCAGTACGCGGAATTATCACTGAGGAGCCACGTACGTCCGTTCGTGCTGCATCAAAATTCTGAAAGTTAATTTGCAGAAGAAAAGCTATCATTTGCAGGTTTTACATGAGGAAGATTTCCCTCGACGAAGTGCTGTGTGTGCTGATCTCGTAGAACAAATCTGGAGTGATAATTTAATGGACAACATTCTCTTTAGTGATGAAGCCACTTTCTTTCCATACGTGTGGAAAAGTAAATCGCCATAACTGTCGAATTTGGGCAGATGAAAGACTGAATGGTTTCGTCCAAAATTGGGAAAGAGACTCACCTAAAGTTAATGTCTGGATGGGTTTAACAAAATCTAAGGTTTATTGTCCTTTTTTCTTTGCTGAAGCTACAGTTACGGGGCTTATTTATCTGGACATGTTGCAGCAATTCCTTGAACCTCAGCTGATTGGGGATAGGATTGTTAGTACCGTCGTCTATCAACATGATGGTGCTCCTTGTCACTATGCCAAAATTGTTCAGGATTATCTAAATGGACGTTTTCCAAATCGCTGGATCGGACGCGGAAGCAACAGACCTTGGCCAACGAGATGACCAGATTTAACCCCTTTAGATTTCTTTGCATGGGGCTTTATCGAGTCGCACGTCTATCAGACGAAGATTACGAGTCTTGAAAACTTACGTACACGTATTCGAACTGCTGCAGATAACATAACCCCGCAAATGCTCCAGAATGTGTTTAGAAATGCTGCGGAACGATTTGAGCTGTGCAGGGATACTGATGGGCGTCACGTCGAATCCTACTCTTAATTATTTAATAAATGTTACCACTTTTTTCATTTGTTTCGTTCTCTCTCTCTCGTCTTGCGCGGAATATCTCCTATACAAGCGTCGTTCTTTACGTTATTTATACTGCGTGTTCTTTGCAGTTGAATGTGTGTATATATATATATATATATACACACACAGTATATATATGGAGAGGGGTCGACCGCAGGTTGATCTTCAACCGTCGTTCAAACTCGCATAAAGTATATATATTGAGTAACCGGACTTTTAATAACGGTTACATTAAAATTTACAGCGCACCAAGATCAGAAACGCCACGAAATATCTCCCTTAAAACTGCAAAAAAGATTGTGCGAGATGTCGCCAAGAATCTCTAACTCAGTACCAGTCGTCACCTGAAGCAGCAGGTACCTCAGTGAATGTCTTAATGGTTCAGCAAGCACTTCACAAGACTTCTCTACGCCGGAGGGTTGTGCAAAGAAGAAACCATTCCTGCATCCTCATCACAAAGCTGCGCGTTTCAAGTATGCCAAAGAACCCATCGATGATTCTCAAGAACCCTTGGACAATTTTCTCTGGTCTGATGAGACAAAATTCCACCTTTTCGGCTGTAATCAATCGTACATTGTAAGTACACATAATACGTAGCAGCAATTACTTAGAACTTTACTCTTAGCAAAGTACCTATCCGGCTCCGGACCAAAACGTTATCACTCTTTAACTGCATACAAACAAAGCGGGTGAACAAAATAGTGAAATTTGTGTATTTTTAAAACTTTATTTTTCGTTTCGTAATTAACGAGTGACTTTGGTTTTCAAATATGTGTTAGTTAAGTCTTATCTTATGTTAACAGTTAATGAATACAACATTTTAATTACTCGAGTTTGTTTGCCAACGGGGCCCGAACCTTTGAGTGTTTTTTGGGGTTTTAAAAATTCTTCGTTTTCGTCATTTTCTAGTTTCACTACTAATTTCTTATCCTAAGTCAATGAAAAAGTGTTTATCCTTATTAAGTTTCTTGTCAACTGGTACCCATTACGACTTTCTATGTGAATTCCTTCCAGTTAGAGAGCTTGTCAAACCTGGGACTACGATAAGTTAGGCCCTGTCCAAAGTAATTTCTTTCTGGAAGGCAGCATTACTATGTCGTAAAGAACCAAAGCGGTTACTAAATATACATCATTTAACCCTTTACCGCACTGTGTGTCGAATACGTAACGTTTCAAATACACGCATTTAGACTCAACCCTACGCAAAAAGTTCGGCCATAAAGGGCTAAGTAAATGTATCATGTAAATGCCAAAAAAACACAGTTCTAATTCAGGAAATTCAATTATCTTTTTATATCAACCCTTCTGTAGCTCAGTTATCAATGTCATATTACGTTGAAAACTTAAACATTTGTCATGTAAACTTAACTTTATTGTGAAAAATTAGCAAGTACAGAAATTCGTTGGAACAAAAGAAAATCAAAGTTTTGAGTTAGTTTCAGACTTCTCGGACATCAATATCATCGAGCAGCTTTAGGGAGATCTAAAGTGAGTGGTCGAAACTAGAAGATGGTACAAGGAAATAGGAAGCATCTGTTTAAAGTGAGTGCAGCAAAAGGAGATTCTGCGAGTTACTGATTTGAAGGGTATCTAAATTTGGATCAAGTAAAGATAAGCACCCCCAGCCTTCTTTAATTAGCCTTATAAGACTAACTAACGAAAATATCACGACCTAACCTAACCAATCGTCAAGGGCGTACAGTTGACTTAACAATTGGTTAGGTTAGGTCGTGATATTTTCGTTAGTTAGCCTTATAAGGCTAATTAAAGAAGGCTGGGGGGTGCTTATCTTTACTTGATCCCTAAATTTTAGTGTTGTAGGTTTTAGAAACAAACACCAATAGGCCTATCTATTTTTATATGATGTCGATTTACCTTTCCTCACTGTCTTTTTTATAAATATAGTATATGGCAATAGCTTTATACATTATATCTGAGTATTTATACTCCTCTAGATGCATCATAATTCAAACATCTTGAAGAATTTAGTAAGGATGCCCAGCCTTTGGCGTGCAACTGTGTGTAACAAAGTAACCCATATTTTCTTCTGAAACTGAATGGCTGGCAACTAAAGTTTCCAATACTTTAGACAAATATTATTGTGAGTTAAATTATACCCAAATTTTCGAGAGAAAAATATTCTGTTGAGCAACAAAGGTTTCCTTTTCTTGAACTAAACTATAGCATAATGTAAATGAACTTAACCGAAGTTAACCTAACTTAACCAGTGGAGAGGGTGTTGATTTTTTTTGGGATGTGGGTGAACGCTTTGTTTTCATTCCTAGCGTGACTCACTAAATGAAGTGAGGCTTTTAATTAGCCTGCAAAGGCAAAGGTCAAATTTGTACCATGCTCAATGAAAGTCATTAGGAGTGAATGACTGACTGCAAACCCCAACATAGCGAACTATGGATACTGTAATCTTTTTGTTTACTTCCATAGAACTCTTGCTTTGATCGATGAATGTATTTTAATGTAAAATACCGATTACTACAATTATGAACTAAACTAGTTTATTTCTCTATATGCAATTCATTAGTTTAAATCTAGTATTATTTAATGACCACGAAATATTCAATATAAAAGCTTAGGGATTTACCTGATGCCTTCCTAGTACTATATGATCTCTCGTTCAGCAATGTCGAAGGGATGAAGAAATTTGAAAAATATAGAAAGGATTATAGGAATATTGGATCAAAGGTATACCCGAGTTTACATTCTGATTCCGATTATTCCAAAGGTTAGCCATTGGAATATAGATAACATCTGTATATATTCATTAACACGGTCAGTGTATGTTACATATCTTGTTCTCGTTGCATTGGAAAACGATATAGCATCTTTTAAAGTTGTCTTCATCTACATATTTGAACTGACTTTCATATACTACTGTACTACTACTACTACTGTACTACTACTACTACTGTTAATGCTATTACTACTACTACTACTACTGATAATAATAATAATAATAATAATAATAAATTAGGTAATTTACCTCTTCCTCAAATGCTTTCTTGTTCTGTCCCTTTAGCTGACGTTTCGTTCAAGCACATGTGAACATCTTCGAAGCGTGTTACGAATTAAGACTTTTAGGAATGCGTAGGTGTTTATAGGCGTTGAATCGATAAAACAAGACACCCTCAAAGGAAGAAGATACCTACCTAAATTATAGCAAAAAAATGAGCCCTAATTGGGAAATAATAACGCTAAATAGTTCATTCCTATTAAACGAATCACATGTGATTGAACATATATTTATAATGGCTCTATTAACGTTCTGAAACGTTCTTTGATATCGTAATGAAGCTTCCCCCATTCATACAATAAAAAAAAAATTCCATTATAGAAAAGAATCTTAGAGAAAAAAAAACCCATTTCAATCCCCGAATAAATTGGCACCAATTAAAGGTGTGACAAGTTTTCCAAGTTCACTTCCACCGCGGAATAAAATTGGCACCAATTTCAGGAGGACGACGAGAAAAAAAAAAGAAAAAAAAGAACTTCAAGTAAACCATTTGGAAAGGCGTTTCATTTCACTTTGGAAGGCAATCAAACTTGAGCGTAAAAGTCTAAATCGATTAAAAAAAGGAAATCCGTAGAACAATTCTCTCGATTCCATTCCAAGTTTTTAACGTTATTAAAAACAATTCAAACAATTTCCCTCGTGTGTGTATATGTGTGTGTTTGTATATATATATATATATATATATATATATATATATATATATATATATATATATATATATATATTATGTATATTCAAAATTTTACTGATTCAGGCGAACTAATAATTTCAAATTTAGGAAAAACTGGATAAGATTTCTTTCTTTTGTGTTTTTTTTTTCATTTTAAGGGTGATGGGGAACGGGGTCTCAACTTTATTTTCTTAATCTTTCTTCTTTGAAGACTAAAATTTTCTCTAATAGTGTTCCTGTCGTGAATATTTTTGATGTTCTCTCACGATGATTGACTGTATAAACTACCGTTTAAGCTATATGAGCTTAGAGATAAGCAAAGAAAATAAAATACTTAAGAAAAGCGAAATGTTTCTGCATCGTATCCCATTTCACAATACGCAGGTTTTATATATTCCTATTTTATACATTGACCACAATCGATGAGAAACGTAGAATACTGACACCACATTGATTATCTTGAATAAATTGGGACCATGTGAGGTCACTATTTTCCTCTCCGAAAGATTACTTATTAATCTGAGAGAGAGAGAGAGAGAGAGAGAGAGAGATACTTAAACTGTAAAATACAAACAGTTTTCTTCTTGTATATCATTCCATATACAAACTCTGAATTTTGAAAAGTGAAATCTGATTCAAGGTTGATAGGTTTGTTGAATCTCCTTCGCAACATCTAAGGTCATATGACGGAGGGGACCTACAGCTTTACGTTGGATCTGAACCACGGGTCGCTACGTATCTGGACGCGAAGGACAAATCAGATTGAAGGAGCTATACGTGTTTGAAGAATTTATCGCGTCATAGAGCCTGCGTTGTACTGTATAATCCTATCGATAAGACTCAGACACAAATAGATTATGTAACATAAACAGGGTGGCTACAAAGTCTCTTTGCATGAAAAACAAGGCCAACATACATATATACTGTAATTTCACTGCAAAGGGGCTTTGTGGCAACTCTGTACAGCAAAATAATTGCTTATTTATTGATTAAAAGCTACTAATGGTTAATAAAATTTTAGTCAAGATTTACGATGTTAATGAGCTTCAAAAGCGAACTTCAGACAAGAGTAAACATTTGTTAATTATTAAATTTTATAAGTAGTATAAGAAGCATAGGTCTTATATATATATATATGCAACAGATACAGGGTGGCTACAAAGTCTCTTTGCATGAAAAACAAGGCCACCATACATATATACTGTAATTTCACTGCAAAGGGGCTTTGTGGCAACTCTGTACAGCAAAATAATTGCTTATTTATTAATTAAAAGCTACTTTTGATGTTCTCTCACGATGATTGACTGTATAAACTACATATATACATGTACATATATACAAGTACATATATATGTACATATACATGTACATATACAGGGTGTCTCAAAAGTCCCTATCTATTTTGTTGAAATAGGCTGAATTTCAAATGAATGTTTTAATGACATGATTGCATGCACCTTTCTAGACAAATACATGCATTAGATTTCTATTTTAATTATTTTTAAATTTTTAATTAATTTTTTCAGATCCATATCATTGGTGATGGATGTGCATGGACGCGTTATGACAGTAACATGTCGCATCAGAGGAATGAAATGTGAAATTAGAGACCGATTCTCAAGAAGGTTTCATAAGCCTGGACCGACAGATAAAGCAATTCGTGAATTGGTGAACAAATTCAAAAGGACTGGATCTGTGCATGATGAAGGAAGAAGTGGACGCCCAAGAACAGTACAACAAAACATTGAATCTGTCGCATAATGTTCGAAGACGATCAAAGAATGTCAGTTCGCGAAGCATCCCACAGATTGACCATACCCAAAACAACTGTTCACAAAATCTTGCGTTCGACGCTGAAGAAGAAGTGTTATCACATTCAGCTGTTACACAGCTTACACGAGGAAGATTTTCCAAAACGAGCAGCAATGTGTGCGGAACTGGTCGAACAAATCCAAAATAACAATTTAATGAACCACATTTTGTTTAGCGATGAGGCGACTTTTCACATCTGTGATAAAATCAATCGACATAATTGTCGCATCTGGGCTAATGAAAAGCCAACTGAGTTCACTGAATGGGAAAGAAACTCACCTAAAGTCAACGTGTGGCTTGGAATGACGAAGTCTAAGATTTACGGGCCTTTTTTCTTTGCAGAGGCTACAGTGACATGGCCTGTTTACTTTGATATGCTTCAAAATTTTCTAGAACCTCAACTTCTTGAAGATGGCATTCTCGACAATGTAGTCTTTCAGCAGGATGGGGCACCATGTCATTATGCCAAAATTGTTCAGACATACCTAAACGAGCGTTTTCCAAATCGTTCGATTGGACGTGGGGGAAATAGGCCCTCGGCAGCGCGATCTCCGGATTTGACTCCATTGGATTTCTTTGCTTGGGGGTTTCATTAAATCAAAGGTCAATCGCAAAAATATTCGAGATTTACCAGATCTGCGAGATTGCATTAGGCAAGCAGTTGAGAAAATAACCCCTGAAATGCTTGGGAATGTGTTCCGCAATGCAGCTGACCGCTTTGAGATTTGCAGAGATACAGATGGAGCACATGTGGAAACTACTAATTAAAAATTTTAATGATGTAATACTTGTAATTTGTATAGAAATACATCTGTATTCAGATCAGTGTGACATTTATTTGAAATTCAGCCTATTTCAACGAAATAGATAGGGACTTTTGGGACACCCTGTATATGAGAAGCAAAGTTGTTATCATATTTCAATAATTTACCGTAGACGTTTCGAAATTTGCTCCATCTTCAGTGCTAATTAATACTAGATTCGATTATTTTATGTATATACAAAAAAAGATAAAGAGAAATATATTTAAATTTAATCAAAATTTCTTATCAACTTTATAAAATAAAATTATTCAACGTGGAGTAACAGTTATTGGTGAAGGTTCATTTTTGAACGGAAAAGTTAAATTTGTACAGTATAGTCGTTGTGGGTGTTGTTTTTTATGTAATATGTGTAATAATTCAAGCATTGATGATGGAATAAATTCCGAAACGTTTGCAGTAAATTATCGAAATATGATAACAGCTTTGGTTCCCATATTTTATCATTTAACTGAGGTTCCCCAGGAGCAAAAACTAAAATGGAATTGACAATAAAATCCACACTAATAGACAGAGTTTATTTCCACAACTGTAAATGTAATAATAAATGTAATAATAAATGTAATAAAGGTAATAGCAAATGTAATAATTATGTCATAAATAATAGAATCTGTATGTATAGAACAAGAAGTTAATTTGTGTGAAGGTACTTAAAAGCGGGATCCTTTAATAAAATGCCCTTCCGGCGGCGGGCGAATGGGATTTAGCCTAGGTGTGAATTTCTTAACGGTCTCTGGATTGCTTCCTTTCTCGCTTCTGTTCATTCGTTTTTCTGTATCCACCTGAAGAGGATGCCAGTGGGTATCGAAACTGTTGTGAAAATAAACTCTGTCTATTAGTGTGGATTTTATTGTCATATTTTAACTCCACGTAAAAAAGTGAAGTTTTTGTATTTAAAATGGAATTATATATATATATATATATATATATATATATATATATATATATATGGGGGGGGGGTCACTGTGGGTGTATGTGGGTGTGGGTGGGTGTGGGTGTGGGGTGGGTGTATTGAAGTTATACAGAGGTACCTAAACATACAAATATTATTTAGATTCCGATTTTCTTTTAAAATTATATGTACCTAATACTTGGTAACCTGATAAAAGTTCCGTGCGTAGGTCTCTCTTTACACGAAAGTCAAGCTGGTGGCCCCACCTCCAGGGCTAGTCTAATGGAGGAGAGAGTTGCTCTCTTGCGCTCTCCATCGCACATAGCCACGTACACCCGGCTCATCCGGTACGTAAACCGGAGTGACTTCAGACACGGGGTGACTTCGGACAAAATCTGAGTAAAAGGTTTTACTAGTAAATAGCTCCTACATGAAATAAGCAAACAAAACTCTATTTGCATCAGAACATTCCCCTCCTATTTCTTATTCTTATTATTTCATTTAGGAGCTATTTCAGAGTAAAACTTTTTACTCAGATTTTGTCCGAAGTCACTCCGGTTTACCGATACCGTTCTGAGCCAGGCATCTTGTCTTTTTTTGAAGATTTTAACTCCGGCACCTGCGATGTTCCTGAAAAGCTGATGTCTTTCGGAAACTAGTTAAAAAGTCTTGACCCCCCCTGACATCCAAGCTATTTTCCTTCAGTAATGAGGGTGTCCCTTGTCTGGCTTTTAATTTGGGAACATTGTACATTCTACCTTTCCTATTTTCCAGTGTCGTTTGGATAGTTACTAGGTTCAGTTTGAGGTTAGGTACCAGTTTTTCTATTATTTTACATGTGTAAATTATGGTGTATCACTCTCTTCTCCTTTCCAGCGAATATAGATTTAATTTACAAATACAAATGCGAAAATTGTATTCAGAAAAGAATACAAGTGAAAATCTTCATTCGAAAAAGAATACAAGTGACAGAGTTTCACACTTTTTAGATGTTTGATTATGACATTAATGTATTCATAGTATTCTTATCTGAATATACTCTTGGAAGCATGGAGGCTTTTTAGGCAGAATTAATGGCATTTAATTTATTTATTACATAAAGTGAAAGTAGCAAGTGATAGTAATAGTGATAACAAAACTAATAAGACCAATAATAATAATAATAAAAAATATAATATAAAGTTTACAAAATGTTACGTAATTTTAAATCAAATTATTTATTGTATATTTATTAGAAAATAAATAAAGCTTAATAAAAAAGTATAAAAAGAATAAATTACGAAATGAAAAGTGCTTAATGAAATTAACATAGTTTAAAAAGTTGATTACAAAATGGGAACTTCGTTCCTATAGTAAAAATGGCAGTACGTCTTTCCCAGGGAGCACCGACAATTCAGCGCAGGACAATTCAGCGCCGACAATTCAGCGCAAGACAATTCAGCGCCGACAATTCAGCGCAAGTCAGTACAGTTAAAAGTTTAGTTAAAAATAATAAAAATAAATCGCAATAAATAAAAAAGAGAAAAATTTGTATATTTATATAAGCACACCGGACAAAAAATTAGTCACCCCTAATAGCACCGATAGTAGGAAGTTCAAGGTCACACAGAGGGCGCTGATGTAGCATTGGTAAGTGACAAGTAGCGGTGACGTAGCACACAGGATCAAATCTGTTTCGTGAGGTGGTGAAGAACAAAGTGTGTGTTGGATATAGTCTGCAAAATGGGTCGTGAGGCAGACGTTACTCAGTGGCAAAAAGGAGCCATCGTGTTTGGCATAGCCCACGGACACAAAATGTCTGAAGTAGCCCAATTTGTTGGTGTGTCAACGCGTACTGTCCAGTGAGTTTACAAAGAGTGGTGTAGTTCGCAATCAACTGACAATCGACGGCGTAACTGTGGCCGGAAAACAATTCTCGACAATAGGAGCCGCCGCCATGTTTCTCGTCTAGTAACTGCAAATCGTTTTCAAACCAAGAACAATTGCTCCAAGAAACCAATGAGGTTCTCCAGCGACCAATTTCCGAACGGACATTGCGACGAGAACTGCATGCGATGGACATCTGGAGCAGGGTACCACGGAAGAGGCCGCTGTTAACAGCAAGTCACAAATTGGCACGTTATAAATGGGCTCAGAGGCACAAAAAACCGGACTACGGCAGATTGGAAACGTGTAATTTGGTCCGATGAGTCCCGTTTTTGTTTGTTCTCCAATGATGGGAGGCGACGAGTACATCGCAGGTCCAATGAAGCCTTTAATCCTGAATGCGTCGAAGGTGTTGTTCAGGCTGGAAACAGAAAGTGAAGCGCAGGAATAGACACCCACGGACTCTGGCGGAACTTCGGGACCGGCTGATGAACGAGTGGCAGCAAATCGATGTTCAGTACATGCACAACTTCGTAGAGTCTCTGCCTCGCCGGATTCGTGCGGTTATCAAGGCCAGAGGCGCCGTCACACGTTATTAGGTACATTCTGAGAGGGGTGACTAATTTTTTGTCCGGTGTGCTTATATGCTAAATTGGGTCTGTATCGAAGGAGTGACATTTCAAAGGAGTGACATAACAAAGGAGTGACATAAATACCGTAACGAAGGAGTGACATAACGAAGGAGTGACAAATCGGAGATAAAATTCAAAGGAGTATAATTATTAAAATTTTATTTAAAAAAACAAAATTTGTTAGAATTGTTAAAATTAAGATTTTATTTCAAAAACTAGAAACCTAACCTAACCTAACCTAACAGTTGCAAGCCTCTCTTCCCTCTGGATTTGTTCTTTCTTCTTCTTTGTTGGTATTTTCGCGCTGAATTGTCTTGCGCTGAATTGTCTTGCGCTGAATTGTCTTTGCGCTGAATTGTCTTGCGCTGAATTGTCGGCGCTGAATTGTCGGCGCTGAATTGTCGGCGCTGAATTGTCCTGCGCTGAATTGTCGGGTCACGCTTTCCCAGTAGTTGAATTCTTTGCAACCATCTCTCTTGGCTGTAAAATTTCTTTGAATTTCTTCTAGTTTACTAATTTCTTTCTTATATGGGAACATCAAGACTGAGCAGTATTCAAGTTTTGGCACGATCAATTGTTTTCAGCAAGGGGATAAATCATTACATTTTCGTCCCTTCTTTTGAAGGTTCTCAGCAGTAGTTCCGTATACCTTTTTGCTTTGTTTATCGCTATCTGATTCGGTGTTTCAAATTTTGCATCATCGGTCAATATGACCCCTGAAGCTATTGCTTTCGTGCTTCTCTGAATTTCCTCTCTATCTGGAGCATAATATGCTGTCTGTTTAAGTTTCTCATTTCTCCCGTATCTCAAGAGCTGAAATTTCTCGGTGTTAAATTTTATATTATTGTCTTCTGACCATCTGTATATTCTCTTTGTGTCTAGGACTTAACTTCTGCATTACCGGTTTTTCTGCTGATCTTTGTATCATCAGTGAAGGATGTTACTATACTGTTGTCGGTTACTTTATTGTATATGTCTGTTAGCATGATAATAAATAGGAATACGGCCAATACTGTTCCTTGTGCTACTGAGCTGCGTACTTCCGATTCTGATGATGATATACCCTGGACTTTTATCATACAACTTGCTGACGTTCTCTGAGGAAGTTGTAGATCCATTTACCCATTTCGACGTGTGTTTCATTTTATGTGTTATTATGCCATGATCATACTTATCAAATGCTTTAGCAAAATCCGTAGTTTTCATTGCTGTCAAGTACGTCTATGATATTGTTATAGTGCTCTATTAGTTGTGATAGTCATGATCTTCCTGATCGGAATCCGTGCTGGTTCTCGTTGAATCCTTCCTGCGTCTCCATAAAGTCATAGATTTTCTTTCTGATTATTCTTTCAAATATTTTGGCGAGATGTGATCAGTTACACGGTCGATAGTTCTTTGCTTGAGAACTATTCCCCCTCCCCTTTATATATAGGCAGGATTTTCGACCTTTTCAATATGCTCTGTATTTCCCCTGTGTCCAGGGATCTTCTCCATATTCAATATAGGGGTGTAGCTATTTCATTTTTACAGTTTTTAATCACTGAAGCATTCTATTCTCCGGACCTGCAGCTGAATGTGATTTTATTTGTCCTATAGTTCGCGCTATATCTTCTAAAGTAAATTCAAAATTAGTTATACATTTTCCATTTAATTTCTCTTCAAAGAATGTATTCATGTTAGGTAACACTTTGTCGGTTTTTGGATTACTGAAAACTGATTTATATTGAGCTCTCAATATTTCAGATATTTTTAATATCATTGGTTATCTCATTATTTTCTTTTTTTAAGAGAGCAATAGTACCCCACGTTTTCTTTTCGCAAAGCTGTACAAGTATTTTGGATTATCCTTTATTGCTTTCACCGCATCTTCCTCTTCCCTTTCAGAATGTCCCTTAATTAGGACTTGTATTCCATATTGATACTCTCTAGTTTTACTTTTATCACTTTTCTGGTGTTGTTGTCTGTGCAATTAATAAACTTCGCAGCTACTCTTCTTCTTTTGCTGAATATTGTTCGCTTTTGCCTCTCGAAATAGTTCCTTTTTCCTCTTAGCTGTGCTTTCGGAACATATTTTTCTAAAATTTCCAGCGTATTTTTTCCCAAGTTTATTAGTATTTCTTCGGTTGTGCCATCCTCTAAAACTGTTTTCTACTCTATCTGGGCAGTACGGGATCTGATTTCTTCCCAATTTATAGTCTTAGAGTTTAGGTTAAAAATTTGAAATTTGCTTCTTTCCTCAGTATGACTATTTTCTTTTAGGGCTTTCGCTTTCAATACCCGTAGTGTGTCCGCGACAGTGGCGTAACTATGCCGACGCAGCCGATGCAGTGGCATCGGGGCCCATGCCTGAAAGGGGCCTGATTCGATTAAGTCAACTCAATGTTTCTTTGCAGGTGGCGAACGAAATATTTGAACAAGAAAGGCAAATCAAAATATTTGAAATTGAGCGATTGTTATTAACGTAAATATAGTCACTTTTTAACAGGTAAGTCATATCATATAATTATAGAAATAAGGTCATAACTAAAAAATATGCATCTTGAGATATTTGTGATACTTTAAATTATAAAATTTTTATAAGTTTATATTATTAATTTGACAATCTAGTTTACGGTTATGTCACGCCATTTTCGAAACTGCGTTAACCATCGGTTTTATAGAAGGAGGGGAGGTTCAAACTGAAAAAAATCCGGTTATGTGAAGCGCAGAAAGTTCAGACTTACTGCCCAAAAGACATTTCAGCCCCATGGCCTATTATTTAGCTAAGAAAAAAGGGTGGGGCAAAATATATTGAGTGCCCCTAGTACATTGGATTTCACAGAATTCAAACAAATAAATTCAAGTTTGTTCGCTACTAATTCTTTTTCTGACAATTTCCGTTACCGTGGCAACAGCGAAAGAAACGTTTTCGAAGTTAAAGATAATGAAAAACTACTTACGGAATTCAATGGATGAAAAACGGTTGTCAGAATTAGCCCTCTGAAGTATAGAAGCGAAAATAGCAGAACATTTGGATGTTTCAAAAGTTATTGATGATTTTGCAGCTATGAAATCTCGGAGGAAGAAATTTTGAGCATTTCTGTTCACTCTAATTTATATCTGTTTAAGTTTTTTATTATCTTTAACTTCGAAAATGTTCCTTTCGCTGTTGTTACGGTAACGGGAATTGTCAGAAAAAGAATTAGTAGCGAACAAACTTGAATTTATTTGTTTGAATTCTGTGAAATCCAATGTACTAGGGGCACTCATATATTTTGCCCCACCTTTTTTCTTAGCTAAATAATAGGCCATGGGGCTGAAATTTTATATCTACTTTATTATAGATTTATTATTATCATTCTTGATAACTTGTTTACCTATATTGTACTTCACCTGTTTTATTAAAGAATATCAATACCTCTTGGAATATTTTATTCTCTCTTTATTAATATCAATTAACAAAAAAAAGTAAAAAGTATAATATATATTACCTATTAAATCTAAGTTGGGATAACGGTAAGGGCCCTTGACTGTGATTGCATTGGGGCCGATGTTCTCTAGTTACGCCACTGGTCCGCGATATCGAAAGAAATTGTATCGCGGTTTGTATATATGATATACAATTTTTATATACAATATATGTATATATGATATACAATTTTATATACAATATATGTATATATGATATACAATTTTATATACAATATATGTGTATATATGATATACAATTTTATATACAATATATGTATATATGATATACAATTTTATATACAATATATGTATATATGATATACAATTTTATATACAATATATGTATATGATACAATTTTATATACAATATATATATATATATATATATATATATATATATATATATATATATATATATATATGATATACAATTTTATATAAAATATATTATATATATATATATGATATACAATTTTATATACAATATAGTATGTATATATGATATACAATTTTATATTAATTTTTATATATTCATATACCAATTCCGCATAAATTTTACATAAAATTGGAAGAGAGTGTCCAAGTTAATGGCTTAAAAACATTAAATTAAATTTAGTTGTAGTAATTTTACACTTCGAGATTAGACAATTTCTAGTCCAAGAAATGTACTTTATTCCGTATCATTTTGGCTGCACTTAACATTGAGATTATTATTATTTTCATTGCCTGCGTTTTTCAATTTTAGATCCCATTTTTGTACTTAGTTTTCATTATTACGATCTGTAGTAACGTAGTTACTTATAGAAAACTTTATTTAATGTTCATATATATATATATATATTATATATATATATATAGATGAAATGTAATTAAAATTAATCGTTACACGGAAGGTGAACACGTTATTTCAAAATACAGTATTTGAAAAGAAATATGAAAAATATTTCTGATAAAGTTATTTCATCTCCACTTGAAAATACAACGTTAAAAATAGCAACCAAATGCATTAGAAATTTTAAAAATGGAAGTACCAATATTATATATATCACCTTTGAAAGGATTTGTTTTAATATTGTTTTACACACACACACACACACACACACACGTGTGCGCATCTCCGCATAAGCGAGGTTCCGATTTTTTAAAAATCCATTTATCTAAAAAAGTAATAAAACTAATGTAATTTAATTTAACCTAACCTTAGTACCATTGTACCGAGAAAGGCATGATAAGTGTTTCAGATGCAACTGATAGCTCGAAGGATGTTTTCTTTTAAGTCATTAAATAGTGAGGTACTCGTTAACCTAACCTAACCAAACCTTAACTAACCTAACATAATCCGACGATAAAAAAAAATGTTTCTAGTTTTTTATATAATTTTTTAATGTTCCGAGGTACCAAAAATATTACCCCACAAATTATCACACACTCTACCTAACACCTTCTCCCTAAATGGCAGAGAGATGAAACTATAATGTTTAGAATTGTTTAATCTCCTTCGTAATGACAAAGGGACTTACAGCTTCACGTGGGATCCGAACGACGGATCTTTACATCATCTGAACGCAGAGGACGATCACCCATCCAACCAGTGAATAGATCCAACGTCGCTTCACCTTGCTGGTCAAATAAAAAGTACAGTAACCCGCAAATACATATTTCATTTTATTTGGAATGTCCCCTACCCATGGAAAGAAAATCTAGAGTGATGGAAGTTTTTCATGATGAAATGTTTTCTGTGTTTTAAAAGAGAAATCGGTTGGTTGGTGCATCTGACTTACATTAACTACGAAAAGTGAAAAACTGATTTTGTCACAACCAATCTGACAAAAGACAAAAGACAGATTCTATCTGAAACAACTTGGTTATGTCAAGGAATATTGTTGTCAAGGTCATCCACGTAACTTCGGGCATTCAAAAGAAGTATCAAGGTCCAAGTATACCTTCCATTCGAACCCCTCCATCGTTGATAAGTCCATAACGGTATTAGTGAATTCTGGTCTTGTTTCTTTAATAGTTTTCTTTTTAGATAAAAAAAAAGACTATCTCATATTCTTTCCAACTTCAGGAATTGCAACTCCTAATTAACTTCATGACTTACCATTAAATTTATATCTATTAATATTAATATTTATATTTATATCTGTATTTATCCACTTATCTATTTATCTTCTTACACAACACACACACACACACACACACACACACACACACACGCGCCAAAGCACGTGGCTCACTGGGTAAAATTGTTTCCCTGCGAGAGACGTGAAAATAGAGGCTAGGAGTTCGACTTCCGATGGTATTGATTAATAATCATCCAAGAGGAAGCGCAATAGACCGTATTAGTTGTGCTGAGAGCTGTGCCAATTTTTGGCTCTCTTCATTGATTACACACACACACACACACACACACACACACACACACGAAATATATATATATATATTAGACCGTTTCACGATTATATGGTAATTTTTCAAATTGAATTTTGATAAACGCACACACTTTTATTTTTTTATATAAAGGAAGAAAAACAAATAGACAAAATATCATTTTATTTGAATGATAAAAAGGCACCCCTCAGATGGCACTTCTTTTACATTAATGGATAATTAGAGCAAATATAAGACTGAACGAAAAATATGTTTTAAAACAAAGCGACTTAAATTCTATTTAAGAATATAGGGATTTCAGTGGCTGAGGGACCTCCTTTCTCTGATTTTCAATGATTTGAAAGGCCAGTTGTCTCTCTTCCTCACTCTTTGTGAGCTTCTCATTAAACTCTGTAGCCAGTTTGACTCCTCGTTCAGCACAGTCGTTGATTACTTTGACTGCCATGACCCGATTACGGTGCTCCTCAATGTCTTCAAGTTTCTTGGGAATTTCTATTTTCAAACACTTGAAGAAGTCTTGTGTTTGAGTTGTGACAAACTGGTAATCTTTAAGTCATTGGGGTTTTGCAACATTCGGGGGTCCACCTTTCTTGCCCTCACTTTTCGAGGAGGCGCGTGGTGAAGGTTGTGGAGCATTAGAACCTTATCATCTTCAGTCATGAGGTTTGAGAAAAAGCCAAATCCTACAAGATCCTCACTCAAGTACCAACCATGGTTCTGAAGTTTTTTGAAGGCTGTAGCACCCACTTCCTTATCAACCTGGATCTTGTAGATATGTAGCATCTTGAGGAGGGCCAAATCATTTGCTGGAGCATCAATTCCAACTGGAGATGTATACCAAGCTTGAAGATAAACTGTCACTGAAAAGGCATTTATTCGTATCAGAGCTTGTTTTTCATGAGGGGTGAGAAGGAATTGGTTCCTAAATAAGTAAATTTTTAAGGAATAGATGCCCTTTCCCATCCATCTAGCTCTGCTGTAAGCTCCTGCGTAGTGGAATCTGCTATCAGAGCCTTTATTTGTTTTAGGCATTGGACAACGAAGGAAGATAAGTGCAAGTTCTAAGTATTCCCTGTAGTCACCTCGACTGTGGCCCTCTTGAAGTTTGGAGTTGATGAAAGAAATAAGCTTGTCTCTGTGCTTCAAGATCCAATGATCTAAAGATTCTGAGGTGAGATCATTGGGTTCATAGGGCTTGTAATTCTGCTGATCAATGTTATCCCAACAATCTCTGAATCGATTGAATAAGGGAATTTGTGGACCCGAAGAAGAGAAAAACATGTCAAAAACTGCAGTGATAAGAAGCTCGTGGATATGGTGGCGGCATGCCAGAAAAAGGAGTGATCTCTGAAGGGCCTTTTGGATGATGGTACAAGCCCCAGCATGGATACCTGTATTGCTTGCAGTAGTATCAAAACAAAGGCCTGCTACCCATTCATTTACTTGTGGCCATTGCTTCAAGACATCTAAAACTGCTCTCCCCATTTCTTCTCCCGTTCCAGAAATAAGCTTTGGAATAGACAGTAATTTTTCTAATTCGCCTGCACCAGTCACAACAATGGGCATTACATCAATCTTACCCCCATGCATGGATGGAAGAAGCTTTCCATCAAATGAATTATTAAAGGGGTATTTGGTTGGAAACTGGCTTTAATGTCTTCTCCCATCTGCATCCGTGTTGATCGCCGAGACCTGTAGATAGAGGATGATGAAAGTGTGATCTCTTCAATTTCCACTCCAGCAGCTGAAAGGGCAGGTGCCACAATGTGCATAGCAGCTCTTGCAGATGTTCCAGTGCGGTCCAGAGCAGCCAAGAACTTTTTATCCCTAACAATTACACCTGGTTCAAGCTTCTCCTTTTTTGAAGATGATGATGAGAGTGCTCTGTAGAACAATTCATCACCAGATGATTCTTCACTTCCTCATGAACCGGAATTTTCACATTGGTTGAGATCCACAACCTTTGTCAATTGCCTCATTTCTTCCTTTGATTTCCTGCGAAGTTTTTCCATTCTTTCCATGCTTATCTGTCGTGCTTTTGCCTTTCTTGAAAACTCCTTGTCTTCTGGACCCATAATCATTTTCCGATCGTTCCTTTGATCCTTAAGAAAATCTTTATCCTCCTGCAATTTTATTTCTGTTTCCACTTCTGAATGAGCTACATCGAAAAGCTTCTTTAAGCTGGTGACAAATTCTGCTTCATTCTTCTCTTGGGTAGGAGTTCGTCGAGTTCGGTTCTTGACCAGCCCTTCATGCTTATTGTAAAGCCTTTTAAGCTTTGAGACAATATAAGGCTTGTGGGATGTAATTAAGGAGGCTTTTTCCCACATAGCAATAACTTCGTTGGCTACAGTTGCGCAAGCTACAGAGACATTTTGCTTTCCCACCTTAATGTGATAAAAAGACGTTTAAGGACATCACTGTTAGTTGGAAGCTGCTTCTCAGAAAACACTCTTCCAGCACTTGTCCGACCAACCAGACTTCACACTTGTTTCTGGTTTTTGCCATAATTCTGAGGGAAAAAGTTTTACCACCTGTTAGTCTTAATAATAATATAATATAATCATTAATCACTCACCTAAATTATATTATGACTTGATTACTGTAAGAAAGTTGTAAAGTAACATGAAGTAACCTTTCTAGAACAGTAAACTTGTGAAAATATTAGTAATTATAGATGAAAAAGCAAATAAAACATCATATAATCCATAAAGGGAAAAAAATGGAGATTCTAGAATAGTTATCCTGAAGGAAGAATTTTCTAGAATTCTCTCTAAAGAATATAGGGGGGTTACTGGACCGTTCCTGAAAATGACCTACTTATCTTCCAATTTTATTTATGAATTTTATATACCAAATTTAAGAGGACATCACAAAATAAATAAATATATTTGCCAGAAAAATGAAAATTTTCTCATGAGGGGTAAAATAGATATGCATTGAGGGGTGGGATAACAATAAGCTCTTGTCTTAATATTTTGCATGAAGTCTTTATTCATGACATATTACTTTTTTAGTATGTGTGCGTTGAGCCATCATAAATTTCGATTTTTAGAAACGGCCTAATATATATATATATATATATATTATATATTATATATTATATATATATATATATACTGTATGTTATGTCTCTTTTATTGCTTTCTTCATTTTTATAACAAAGGGAAAGATCCATCTCAATGTATTGAATTGACATGAAACTCCATTTTATATGCAAATTCTCTTTTTAAAATTATTAAGAAATCTTCATGCCTGTTGGCGACATTTTTCTATTTGTAATGAATCTTTTCATATATATATATATATATATATATATATATATATATATATACACGCACACAGTATATATATATATATATATATATATATATATATATACACGCACACAGTATATATATATATATATATATATATATATATAGAGAGAGAGAGAGAGAGAGAGAGAGAGAGAGAGAGAGAGTTACAAGGAGTTACAAGGAAAAGAAGTACCTCAAAAGGCCTTGCGGCCCATACCGAGGAGGTACCAATGGCAACGGGTGCCACGGAAAATTTTCTACACACTCAAATAGTGTGCAAAATTTGGTCTAACCTTTTCTTGAACTGATCCACAGAGGAACTGTTCACAACTTCCGAAGGTAACCTGTTCCATGTGTCACAGATCTTATACGTAAAGTAATTCCCACACACACTAGTCCTAAACCGTTTCAAATCCAACTTCCAACCATTGTTGCGAGTTGGGTTATCATTTAAACTAAACATACTTCTAAAATCGACATCGTTGAACCCGCGTAAGAGCTTGAAAACCTCGATCAGTTGACCGCGCAGCCTCCGAGTTTCAAGCGAAAACAAGTTCAGGGCGCGTAACCGTCGATTGTAGCCCATATGCCTAACGGAAGGGATTAACTTTGTGGCCCTCGCCTGCACTCGCTCCAGCCTCTCAATATCTTTCCTGAGGGTGGGCGACCAGAACTGCACAGCATACTCCAGGTGCGGCCGAACAAGGGAATTGTACAGTGAGAGCACAATCTCCTTGTTCCGAAACTGAAATTGCCTCCTGATATAACCCAATAGTTTCTGGGCTTTCTTTTCCACCTCTACACACTGTTTCGTAAACTTAAGGTCGCTGCTGATTAGCACACCCAAGTCCTTTTCTAAATCAGTCACCTCGATATTACTACCCAACATCGAGTAGTCCGACTTGGGATTGGCGTAGCCAATGTGCATCACTTTGCATTTACCCAAGTTAAACGGCATTTGCCATTTTTCGGACCACTCTCCTATCCTACCTAGGTCCGCACGCAGTTCCTCGATCGCTTCGGGCGTCCCAACATTGGCCCCAAGCTTGGTGTCATCAGCGAATTTGGCGATCCGACTGACGATGCCACCGTCGATATCATTTATGTAAATGATAAACAACAGTGGCCCCAAAACGGAACCCTGAGGAACCCCACTAGTGACCGAGGCCCAACCCGATCTAGCCCCTTTAATTACCACCCTCTGCCGCCTATTCCTCAGCCAGTTTTCAATCCACCTACCTATTTCCCCACCGATACCCAGCGCGCGCACTTTCGCCGTTAGCCGGCGGTGAGGTACCTTATCAAAGGCTTTCTGAAAGTCGAGATAAAGTATATCAATAGCCCTACTCTTATCGTACTCACTCAACATGACGTGGAAAAACTCGAGCAAGTTGGTGAGACACGACCTATGCCGTCTAAACCCATGTCGGGAGTCCCCAAGCAGCTTGTAGGAATCCAGATGGTCAACGATCCTATCAGCTATTATCCCTTCTAATAATTTACCTACAACTGAAGTGAGACTAATGGGACGATAGTTCCCTGGACTTTCGTGATCCCCTTTCTTAAAGATAAGGGTCACGTTGGCTTCCCTCCAGTCACCAGGCACCTGGCCCATCTCCAACGATTTGTTGAAGACTGTAGCCAGGTGGGGAGCCACCTGGTCGCGCACTTCTCGCAACACTCTGGGGAGAAACTGGTCTGGCCCAGGAGCCTTAAACGCGCTCAGTTTGTCTATTCTATCGGCAACGACTGTCGCGGTACATCTAACACTATCCAGGCCAGCACCTTCGTGCCTCACGCCTGGCTCGGGGATGACGCGGGTATCCTCCCTGGTGAACACTCCCGCAAAGTACTCATTAAGCACATTAGCGATGTCCGAGTCGGAGGTCCGCAGAACGCCGCCGCTTCTAATGGGCTTTCTACTATTAACATAACTGAAGAATTCCTTAGGGTTCCCCTTGCAGAGGCTTGCCACCCGTAGTTCTTCGTTACGTTTCGCTAGCCTAACCTTCGCCTTCACTTCCCTACACAGGCGGACATACGCTTCAGTGTTCTCGTGGGAACGATTGGCCTTCGCCCTCCTATACGCTACTTTCCTATTTCGGATAGCCGAAGCGATGTCACGATTGAACCACTTAGGCTGCGTTGAAGCAGGGGTGACCGGTTTTGAGGGTATGGCAGCAGACTGCAGCACCATAAACTCGTCCCGGAATGCACTCCACACTCCCTCAACATCGCCGCCAACCTCTAACCCCATCTCTCCTACGCTATCCCTGAGGCTAACAAAGTTCGCCCGCCGGAGATCGAGCTTACTGCCTCTCGAGTTACTACGCTTCACCCGAGGGACGCACACACGGAACCTAATAAGACCGTGATCACTCCCGCCCAATGATTCGTCAACGGTGAGGCCAGTGACGAGGTTGTCTTCGGTCGTGAATACTAAGTCTAGAACGCTTTCGCCTCGTGTAGGCTCGTTGACCCACTGAGTGAGGAAGTTCTCATCAGCAAAGTCAACTAGCCTCCTCCCTTCAGCATCGGCAGTCCTGTTTTCCCACTTTATGCCGCGACAGTTGAAGTCTTCTAAAACTACACACACCCTATCCCCTAGCAGGCTACTGAGTTCGGTGTACAGGGCTGTATCCTCCACGAGGAGGAGATGCGGAGGTCTGTACACCAAGATTAACCTATAGTTCGTCCCTCCCACGTTCAGATCGACGCCAAGCAGCTCCCGTTCCGACCGGAACTGGCAGTCAACCAGACTCAACGTGTCTCTGACGTATATTAGTACCGGGAATTTCGAACTCCCCAACTTAGTCCCTACGATCAGTATGAATCCAGGACTCGGTGATAGCAACGATATCCTGGTATTCTGATGCTAAGAGTGCCCGTAGCTCGCCAAACTTGTTCCTGATCGACCTAGCATTAAAAAGCATTGCACGGAGGGAGCCTCCCCTATTCTGACCGCCCCCTAGCACGACCCGTTTCCCGAACAGCCAGGGCTGTCGGGAGTTGAATAGCCCCTCACTAACGAGGGGACAATCTCCGCAGGAGCTTGAGCCCCCTCCAACGTGGAAGGAGAGTCCCTACCTGCTGTTGGAGGGGGACTAACTACTGGGGGAGGGAGACTAACTAATGGGGGAGGGGACTAACTACTGGGGGAGGGGGACTAACTACTGGGGGAGGGAGACTAACTAATGGGGGAGGGGACTAACTACTGGGGGAGGGGGACTAACTACTGGGGGAGGGGGACTACCTGCTGTTGGAGGGGGACTACTTGCTGCTGGAGGGGGACTAACTGCTGGGGGAGGGGGACTAACTGCTGGGGGAGGGGGACTAACTGCTGGGGGAGGGGGACTAACTGCTGGGGGAGTAGGTTTAACTGTTTGGGGAACAGGATCAATTGCTGGTTTGGGGGGTCTTAGTTTAAAGAGATTATACAAATTAATGTTCAGTAAATCACCATACTTCTTTTTCCCCTTCTGGTTAAAATGTATCCCGTCCGAACCAAAGTATTCCCCATTTCCATAGAATGTAGGCCAAAATCGACAAACTTTAGGCCTTTTTCATCACACATGCGTTTAACTCTTTTATTTATGCTAATGGCTATACTTACAGTAGAGTATAGTCACTAGCACGCATTCGAGGGAGAATTCCTACGACCATACCCCTGTCTGTCCTATCCCTAACCTTGTCAGTTAGGTTCTTAAATTCTTTTATAATGGGCTCTGTCTGCCCTCCTGTCCCTCCCATAAAAACGTCATTGCCACCAACATGGACAATGATAGGGCAACTCTTATTCTTGATATTAATTTTGCCTAATTCCCTATTAATTATCTGGCTTGTGGCACCCGGAAAACATCGGAGCTTTCTCTTGGTCGCCCGTCTTGCTCCGAAAAAGTCCCCTTGATTCCTTACCATAGAATCCCCAATTAAAAAGGTTTCATCCTCCTCATCAGCAAGTAAGTGAAACTTATTTTTGATGGTAATGGGTTCCAAATCCTTATGTTTTGGTTTTGGTTTGGAGGGTCTTTTATTTTTGACCAATTTGAATTCTTGGTCCTCCGTTTTATTTTCCGGAATAGTCACCGTGTTTTCCAAGCGTGCCACGCTTTGCTCTAGATGCTTAATTTTACAGTTTAAATCTGCTTGTGTGTTTTTAGTTTGATCTTGTCTACTGGGATGGATTTCCAGTGCTACGACCTAGCTTCAAGCTTTTTTACTAATTCCTTTAGCTCTTTCACTTCCTTTTCGTGGTTGTCTCTAAGTTTACAAAACAACATATACTAAGGGATGTGATATTGCTGATACTACCTTCTGGGAAGTCAACGCACCAATGATTAACTTTACATTTAAAGCATTCTGCTTTCAATTTAGCTGGCCCTGTCATTTTTTTTTTTTTTTTTTTTTTACGTTAATTTAAATAAATAATACAATAGAGAGAGAGAGAGAGAGAGAGAGAGAGAGAGAAAATTGTTTAATCGGATCAAATATTTAGTTCCATTTCCTTTCAGGAAGCATCATTCCTCTCTCTCTCTCTCTCTCTCTCTCTCTCTCTCAGTCTTCTATTAGAATGAAGGGTTATTTCTCGTCTTAAATTGGAAGTCGATATTGCCGACATTCACCGACAAAACAGCGAACCAGTTTTGTCCGTTGAGGGGAAACTTTGGATTTTAGGGACCGATTCCAATCCGAAGAGAGAGGGAGAGAGAGAGAGAGAGAGAGAGAGAGAGAGAGAGAGAGAGTATATATATATATATATATATATGCTCTGTGCTAACAAAATAACTAGTGATTAGTAATCCGGCGGTTAATTCTATCTAAACCAGTCTGTATAAAGTATCAGTGAATGCTTGAAAATAACACTGGGGAACAAAAAAAAGATGTTTTCTTGGTGTCTGAGATTTTAGACCTTATTCTGGATATGTTCATGCCACTGATTCAGAAAATATCATCCATTTTGTTCTAGCAGCTCTAGTTTTTGAGATATTGCATACGTCATTACCTACTTTATTACCCTTCTGGAACGGTATTATGAGTTGCTCGTAAATCTAAATGCATCTGTGTAATTAAATTGTAGCTATGATTTTGCTGATGTTGCTTTTTGCATGTGTATTGTACATGTACTAACGTGAATTCTTTCCTGTTAAAGGTGTTGACATGGCTTCATCACGAAGAAAGTGTTTAAATCATCCAGATGTGTTTTGTTTTATCTGCGGAGAGTACACGTTCATTGAACAGAGAAAAACTATTACTGATTTTGTGAAAAAAGCTTATTTTGCCTATTTCAAAGTACAACTAGGGGACCAAGATAAGCCATGGGCTCCTCATGTTGTGTGTAAAACGTGTACGGAGCATCTGCGGCAATGGACCAACGGAAAGAGGAGGTGCCTGAAATTTGGTATACCAATGGTATGG
This sequence comes from Bathynomus jamesi, assembly GCA_023014485.1. Classification (NCBI taxonomy): domain Eukaryota; kingdom Metazoa; phylum Arthropoda; class Malacostraca; order Isopoda; family Cirolanidae; genus Bathynomus; species Bathynomus jamesi. The sequence goes on from JAJOZX010000977.1 coordinate 662,683, forward strand.
AGAGAACAGAGAAACCACAGTGATGACTGTTACTTTTGTTTGGTGAATATAAAGGGCATCAATGGACGTAACCGGAGTAAATGGACGTATCCTGACATAGACTCAGCTAGACGGCCTGTTTTACATTCAGATGAGATACCTGTCCCATCATTCAGCCATCTTCCAGAGCTCCCTCAAGAAGATGATGAATCTGCTACTGACAAAGAAAGCATATGTGGGCAAAATGACAGTTGCAGAAGGTTTTAGTCAACACGAATTAAACGACCTCATAAGGGACTTAAGTCTTTCGAAGAAATCGTCTGAATTGTTAGCTTCCAGGCTGGGAGAAAAAAATTTACTGCTGCCGGGAACAAATCACGTTATATCGCGACGAGAAAAGGATTTACTGCCCTTCTTCTCAAAAGAGAACGATTTAGTTTTCTGCAACAATGTGCGCGATTGCTGATGAAATGGGCATATCGGAATACACACCAAGTGAATGGCGGTTATTCATAGATAGCTCCAAACGGAGCCTAAAATGTTTCTTCTACACAACGGCAACAGATACAGATCAATCCCAATTGGTCACTCAGTCGGTATGAGAGAAGAGCACGGACGAGTCGCCCTAGTCTCTAGAAAGATATCTACCGAGACCACCAATGGGTGATCTGTGTGGATCTGAAGATGGTGAATTTTCTCCTGGGCCAGCAGAGCGGTAACCAAGTACCCGTGCTTTATATGTCTCTGGGACAGTAGAGCTAAAGATGAACACTGGGTGAGAAGACAGTGGCCTCTGAGGAAAACATGGTGGTTGGAGAAAAAAATATCATCAAAGAAGCTTTGGTTGACACAGAAAGGATCATATTGCCACCACTGCACATCAAACTAGGTTTGATGAAACAATTTATAAAGGCTTTGAAGAGATATGGGACGTGTTTTGGCTACATATGTAGAAAATTTCCTGCGCTGAGCATGGAAAAGCTGAAGGCAGGTATTTTCGATGGACCGCAAATCCGGGAACTCATGAAAGACCCGCGTTTCCAAGATTCAATGGACAACATTGAGGCACGTGCGTGGTCATCGTTTAGTATGGTTGTGAAGAATTTCCTTGGGAACTATAAGGCCGATAACTACGGTGAACTAGTGGAGAATATGCTCTCTTCTTTTTGTAAACTTGCTGTAAAATGAGCATCAAACTGCATTACCTCCACAGTCATTTGGATCGTTTCCCAGATAACCTCCGGTGATCTAAGCGGAGGAACAGGGTGAACGATTTCACCAAGAACTAAGGACCATGGAAGAACGGTACGCGGACGATGGGATACTCACATGATGCAGATTACTGCTGGAGCATCCAACGCGAATGTCCTGGCACATCTCATCGCAAGAAATCTCAGAAACGCGGTTTTATGTGAGATGTCTCAATGAAAGAACTTTTTTTGCCGTTCGAGTCTCAAGCTTGTTTCAATTTAAGAAATATTTTTCGTACCTTATGCTTGTTTGATGATAATCACTATTTTTGCTGACATTCATCATACTTTTTGTATTCAATTGACAACAACAGTGAATGCCAGTCAGCAATTATATAATATTATATACATTATATAGAAATATATATAGATATATATCATATCTTGATAAGCAGAGCTGATGGAGAAAAACTAATGTCATTTTTAGAATCAGCGACCTCAATATACCCAGAAACAGGTCTAACATCTAAGTCACCAAAAGTTGTGTTCCCCAGTGATATAATTTATTAAATGAAAACTAGTGTTATACAGCGTGCACAGAAAAACACAACATAAATTGAAAATAATTCAAATGGAATATGGAGCTTCACTGAAGTTCTGTACACACAATAAGGAAAAAGGTCATAAAACTCAGATTAAATTCCGCGGACAAAAATAGAAAAGCATAAAGGAAAGAGAAGGAAGAAAGCAAACCAAAACTATGGCAAAAAATGCAAAAAAATTGTTAGGTGTTGTAAATGCAGAATATTGAACCCAGGCAATAATACTGTTAGATATTGTGGAACATTCTGCACTTACTCTGGAAACCTGTGAAGCGACTAGAAAAGAGAACGTTTTGGAATTAATTTTGATAAATAACAACGACATAATCTATACTACAAAAAGGCAGTCCTTTTCGTCCATCTTACTATTAAGCGATTCTGAACATAGAAATAAATGCGCTTTGCTTTGTTTCAACTTTTAACTGTAGCTCGTTAAGATTTTCATTGCTTGGTACAATGGGTTCGGATGTGAAGCTTAAGATTTTCATTGCTGCGTTCTTTTCTATATTTTTATTGACAAAATAATTGAACCCTCAGTAATTTGGGGGGTGGGGGCAGTTATTCGGTCAATGAAACTATAGAAAAGAACGCAGCAATGAAAATCTTTAGCTTCATATCCGAACCCATTGTATCAAGATTTGTGAAGCTTAAGATTTTCATGGCTGCGTTCTTTTCTATAGTTTTATTGACCCAATAATTGACTCCCCAGTAATTGGAGGTCCCGTAGGCACCCCCAATTTCTGAGGCCGAAAGCCCCAGCACCGCAGGTCTAGCTAAATAGGCCCGTAGGGCCCACTTTTGTTAGTAATAAATAAAAAGGTAACGCACACAAATTTCTCTGACCATAACCTACAGTAATTGATATGGAATTAAAGTCAGCAACCAGGAGACCAAAAACGCATCCCAGAGAGTCAGAAGGAATATTTAAATGTTTAAATATGAATTCAAAGGTAGTACATTGGTAAAAAGTGTAAATGAAGGTTTAAAGAAAGTAAATTGGGAATTGCTACTTCACAAGAAGACTCGAGAAGAAATCCTATATAGTATTGAGCTAAAATGTGTCTGTGTGTCTGTCCGCTTTCTTTGGAACCGTGCACAGACTAAACGGCACATCGGAAAATTCTGCAACCACCACCAACTGATAGCCCATGAGCTGCCGATGTGCTCTGTCAAGTTTCCCGGTCCTAGGTCACAATTACTGGGTCCGAAGGCCCCAGCACCGCGATAAAACTACAGAAAAGAACGCAGCCGTGAAAATCTTGAACTTCACATTGTGTGACATGTACTGCTACGTAGCAGTATATGTCACAGTGCTACCCACCCGGGGGTAGTGGGAGAAGGGGTAGTGTAATTGGGAGTGGGGGGGGGTAATGGCTTTTTTTTTAATTTTGTAGCTGGATCACAGTGCTACCCGCCAGGAGGGCTACCTGCCCGGAGGGCCAAGTTGTACAACGGTCGCGAGCGATAGCGAGCTACCGCTTGTATTATTTATCTATAACAGAAAATGAAACTAAACCATATTGCTGAAACTTGTTCGGAAGAGACAAAAAAAAAAAACGTAGCAAGCTCGAGAGAAAATTCAAGATACTATTTAGGCAACGAAAATAAACCGTAAAAAATCTCCACAGATGCAGAAATGAAGCAAAGAGACTCAAACTAGAAAAAAAACTATGCGAAATAGAAATGGACCTAAAACAAACAAACATTCATCTACAAGGCAAACGAAGAAGAGAACAAGAGAGCAGAAAATACAGAAAATAACTGAAAATACTTTTACACGTTTTCGAAAAGAAAAATGCAGTGTAAAGAGAGTATTGGTCCGCTAAAAGATGGGGCGATCGAATATTCAAATAATTTTGTAAATTAAGTAAATTTGTTGTATTTGCCGTTAAAACGAAAGTCACTGTAACTATTTTATTTTTCCTCTTTAATGAGTGATTAAACTTTGGTAGAGGACTCGCATACTTACAGGAACATGATGAGCTACAATAATCATGAGGTTTGTAAAAGAAAAAATCGCCTATAAAACATGAGTTAAGTTAGTGAATATGTATCGTAATAAAATTAATTTAGGCGTGGGGAATGACTTAAGACTATCGAACAGCCAGATTAGTTTAATGGTTCGATAAATGCACAGTAAATATACCACCAATCTTGATCAAAATTGACTTCACAGTATTTTGTGTTTGTATTGAAAGGAGAACATGTTTTTCTATCGGTATCAAAACCTTTTTGGTTCGTTTACAAGGTTGAAATTGTAATGAACAAAGATCAACAATAATGTCCTTAACTCTCAAATACAAAACTTGGGTATTTACATAACAAATTTACGTAACAAACACCCTGAGTCTAGCATTTGAGAGTTAAGTCCGAACACGAACGATTATTAAACAATGAAGCAAAATTGTTCTCTGAATGCAAAACAAATATAAGGATTATTTCGCTCACCAAATTTATATCCCTGAAGTTCATTTTTCTGTATTTTGAAAAACAACTTTCAGCTTTTGAATTTATAATGAATGAATATGTAATGAATATATACTGAAAGTAACCACATTTTGACTCTATTGTTGATAAAATCTTTTGTTACGAGTGGACAAAATAGTACAGGGTGTTCAAAAAGCCGCACTACAATTGGAAAACTTATTTATTATACATACATATTAGTTACATCAGTACATCGGTATATTTTCCAAGTGTAGTGCGACTTTTTGAACACCCTGTATATCATAAAGAAAATTAAAATTGTTTCATGTCTACTAACAAATTAGAGGATGTCTCAAAAGTCAGATCATTTAAAATTAAAGATCATTTAACTTAAGTTACATGACTAAGACTACATTAATTTAATTAACCTTTATACAGCAACACGGACATTGACTAAAATATTTATCACTCTGTAGAGCGATTATAAAAGTTATATGATGACATCTTTTTTTTTGTGATGCTCGAGGACAGCAGTATAGCAATTTTGCCTAGACGTTGGCACTATTAATGACTGTGTTCTCTCATAGGCACTTTAATATTTCTTAAAATAGTGTCCGTACAGGGTGGCCACAAAGTCCCTTTGCATGAAAAACAAGGTCAACATACAGATATACTGTACTGTAATTTCACTGCAAATGGACTTTATGGCCACTCTGTGCATCTAATTTACACTGATTCATACATAATATCTGCAGATAAAGAAGAAATATACACTGTCTAACATTAAAACTCAATCCACTGTGTGACAGTAATAATTCGTTCCAATGAAATGTGCTCAACGAAAATCAAGAATTACTAATTAAACTGTCACAGAATGTCAATTTTAGGAAGACCGAAATAATAGGTTTTCTATTTTCAAGGGTTTTGTTTAATATCTTCACAGATATCTTTCCCCTCAGTAATTTACGAAATTAGCCAATCAAGGAGCAGATATGATTGAGGACATAGTCTGAGTACCTTAATGTACAGTATATAGTGGCCCTCATAAGTATTCGTACAGAGAAATATTTCAGTTATATTTGCCCTTATCTTTTCTACCATGCATAAGATAGTTATAAAAAGTTTACGGTTTGTTTCGAAAAATATAACAGATAAAAAATTAGTTTAACTCCAACATATAACGTAAAACATCAAGGAATTTTTAGGAAAATAAAAAAAATTAAAATGCAAAAGTTTTCGTTTTTACAAAATTATTTAAAACTTTGAGTGTCTACCTTAGATTTGAAGAATTTAAAATTTTATCAGTAGTTGCCCGTTTATTGATTAGAGACTGTTGGCAATTCTGAATTCTAGAATTTTCTATGTGAATCTTCATGGAAGACGAATGACTGTACACGCCATCGGTAAACAATGGGCTGTCGTGGTAAAGAGCTGCCTACAGATCTTAAGAGATCTGTTATTCCTGCATACGAGTCTGGAAAGAGTTATGGAAAGATAGAAGAACTTCGAATTCTATTTACGACAGTTGCTATACTTATAAAGAAATGGAAAGGTTTTGGAACAATCAAAACTCTACCGAGGTGTGGACGACCTTGCAAATTTCAGAACGTACAGCTTGACGGATTGAAAGAATAGCTATTACGAATTCATGAGTGATTGCGGGTGATATTTGCCAAACATTAAGATTAAGATCTATGTCCATCCTTCTACTGTAGTCGTCATTGAGAAAGAATGGTCCGCATGGAAGAGTTGCACGAAGAAAACCTCTGCAACGAAAATTGCACAAAGAAGTTCATTTAAAGTACGCCAAGGATCATCAAAGTGATGGATTTACATTCTGGAAGAAAGTTCTCTGGACAGTCGAGACAAAATTGAATTATTCGGGAACAACGAAAAAGGGTATGTTTGGCGAAAATCAAATACTGCATTCGAGGAAAAAACATCCTTCCTACGGTTAAACATGGTGGTGGTTGTTTGCTTCTGTGTGGATGCTTTAGTGCTTCTTGTCCAAGAAAGCTTGTTGTCATCAATGGAATCTTGAATTCAAAGTAATATCAGGAAATTTTAGAAGAAAATGTATTGCCTTCAGTTCGAGAGTTGCGAATGTTGCAACTGGTACTGCAACAAGACAATGATCCAACACATAAAAGTAAGAGCACCATGAAATGGATTCAACAAAAGAATTTCAAGCTTCTCGAGTGGCCCAGTCAAAGCCCAAACATCAATTTAATCGAGAATTTATGGTTTGATTTGAAAATAGCTGTCCGCAAGAGAAACCCTTCGAATCTGAATGAACTGGAACAATTTTCTTTAGAAAAATGGGCTAAAATTTGTACTAAGAGATGTCGAAACCCTGTAGAAAAATATTCAAAACGAACCACTGAGGTCACACTCAAAGTATTAACTAATTTTGTAAATTACGAAAACTTTTGCATTTTAACTTTTTATTTCCTCAAATTCTTTGGTTTTACATTATAAAGTATGTTTGAATTAAATTAATATTTTATTTATTAATTTTTCCCAAACGAATGATAAACGTTTCATAACTATCTTATCCTATGATAAGGATGAATATAAGTGAAATATTTCTCTGTACGAATACTTATGAGCGCCACTGTATGTTACTATGTATCATTCATACGGTGTTTCCAATGATAATACAGTATCTTCAAAACCTTTCGTCTTGATTGTAGTAATTCTCATCAGTTTTTTTTTTTTAATTTTAAACATAAAATGCTTTATGAAACTTTTATACGTCATATATCGTTTTCTTTAAGGATTTTTGAGGACTGGGAAGTACCTAAAGTAAAACTAAACTTGTCCATCGTTTCAGTATAATGTTCGATTTTCTTCCTTGAAAAACTTCCATACGCGCTTATTTTTTTAGCTGTGGATGTTTAAACATTATATACTGCACCGTTCTTCGGTTTTTCGAACACTGCTTCTACTGGCATTTCTACAGCGTTTCTCAATTGAATTTGGTTTCATCATGATTTAAACCAGGGGTCACCAACCTGGGCGGTAGCGCCCACTAGTGGGCTACATTAAAGGTAATTAAACATTTATTTCATTATTTATTTTATCGATTATGTTGATTTATTCTTTTTGATCTAAGGTGGGTAATAAGCTTTTTTAATTTTCAAAAAATCGTAAAAGTGGGCGGTGAACAAAAAAAAAGGTTGGTGACCCCTGATTTAAACAAACACCTTTCAGTAAATGTTAGCTTTATTTGCTAAAAAAGTGTTGATTCATTACTGCTTGCATATAGGCTGTAAATCATGATCAATTCTCAAAATTAAGAAGAAACTAGAATGAAATAGTGAAATAAAAAGATCACTTGAAGATCAGGGGCCCCAGCCTCAATACCAAATGATATCTCCGTTAAAACTAACGAAAATATCACGACTTAACCTAACCAATCGTCAAGGGCGTACAGTTGACCTAACCGGGCATTCATTTTAATTTATTATTATATTTGGTACTGTAAAGCAAAAAACAAGAATACATGGGGGCCCTGATCTTCAAGTGATCCAAATAAAGTTATTTAAATAAATTTTTAAGTAAAAAAAACTTAAAAATGGCACTCATAAATCGTAAGAAAAGGCAAAGTAATTGTGTGTGAAAAACAATTTAAAATTTTGTGCAGTAGATAGTTACAGTATATTTTAGAACTATTACTGTTATTACACATATACACTTAGAAATCTTGGTTAATCGCTTGATAAATGATGATTACCTGATTTACTGAAATCAGATCTTATGTCAAAGTACGGAAAATAGTCTGATGAGATGATGTTCTTTTTAAATGGGAAAATATTTCTAAGAATGATCATAATAATATTATTAAAACTAGTAAATAAATCCGTTAACGAGAAGTCCTTTTCAGCCCAAAAAAAAAAAAACTTTTGTAAAATTCTTACTAAATATCATTCACTTGAAACCAGTGTTTCTCTGATGAGGATAAGTCTATTCAATATGCACCTTTCCTGTTTCGTTTAGATATGCCTTTCAGTACATGTACGAGTGTGTATATATTAGTGATGGATCGAGTGGTCGGTTTTTCACAACCGCGGTTGCGGTTGTGTTTGCGGTTGTCGAATTTTTTCCAACCGCGGTTGCGGTTGCGGTTATCATATACTAGGAAAAATGCGTAATTATTAACTGGATTTAGCCACTATAGTGCGATTTAGCCACACTTGGTACATAATATATACTAAATAGTATTTATTTAGTAAATACCTTATGTTGAACACAAGTTTTGCAATACACCGCTACCGCTATTTGTGTGTTGCAAAACTTGTGTTCAACATAAGGTATTTACTAAATAAATACTATTTAAATGAAGTATATTCTAAACATATATAGCTATTATGAAAGAATAGGTCAAATTAATTAAAACCATATTTTGCACTAAGTGTGTTACCAGGATGAGGACGAGGACCCATCGCACTGTTCATCCCACCTACCACTTTCCCCAGCCTCCACCCATTGGAAAGTTACAACCGCAACCGCACTTATGGAACGGCGGTTGCGGTTACGGTTGCGGTTGTGAATTTTTGTGCGGTTGTAGTGCGGTTGCGGTTGCGGTTGCGGTTATTCGATCCATCACTAGTATATATATATATATAATATATTATATATATATATCAAAAACAAATTTGTAAATTTTTATACCCCTACCGAGTTCGAACCTATGTCGTTGAGATATCCACTAAACAATGTACAAAACGTTCTTCTCACTACGCCATTCGGAGTTGTATCTTTGTTAGACAAATCTGGTGTTTTCGTTTTACTCTTCATTACAGTATTATTAAATAAAGACAGATTGAGTTTTAAATAAGTGTTTAGTCAGTCTGGGATAAACTAACCAACCCAAATACTCAATAGTTTGATTGAAGATTAATAACCCGAGAATAACTAGGTTAAATTTACTCAGTGTATACATTTTCTGTCTTGCATAAAAAGCATAATGACTTTTAACCCAGCTATAAATACAGTTCTTTTTGCAGATTCCAAGAATATATAAACATTATTCTTCCAAACATGAAGTATGTTGTATACACATTAACACTGATATTTAGAATTATTCGTTCTATTAATCAAAATTAACAATATTTATTTACAAATAAATAAATAAGTCATTTAACATCAAGTACTGCAAATTTGCGTATCTTTATTATAAATGTTGCATCATGGATACTTCTTTTACTATCCTGTTCGTTGAGTCATGTGTGATCCCTTGGCTTATATATAAATAGTTTGTAGAAGTATAAGTTTTGAAATACTTTTGAAACGCAATGCAGTAACAAAAAGATATTAGGCCGAAGCAGCTTTAACATAAATGTACTTTAGAATATGAGAATTTCCATCATTTTCAACAAAATTTTCATGGCACTGAAATTTCCTTAAGTGAAACGGAAGTATGTTACACACCTAATCCAGTTGAATTGTTGCCTGACAAATGGGTTTGAGGAATTTAGCGTAAAAATGTATATCTTTTCGAAAGAAGATAAATTTAAAAATGCTTCAGCATCAGGTATTTTGGTGAAAATGCAAATTTTAGCAGAAAATCTGCTTTCGGTGTACCGGAAAACACCCCACCTTAGAGCTGCTAATGAAGTATTGTGTTTTGGTGATACTCGCTGAAACAAATCGCTAATAACACTAAGACAAATCCAACGTATACGAGGAAAGGCTGCAAAAGAGAAAGATCCATAAACGAGGCTGGATTCTACATTCACATTCGATCGGACAAAAATGGGCGAGCACCAATAGTCAAAGAATCACCTTTTTAGAGGTCACTTCAAATGCTGCAGATATGTGTGATTTTGAAGTAATTTTAAGTGTGGAATCACAATTTTATTCTAATGTTTGTTTTTACAAATCCAGTAACAAAACTGATCGCTTTGATCAAATGGAACTTGGATTGTCGTGAAATAGAAAGGATTGAACAAGAACATTTGAGAAACGTTATGCCATATTGTACCAGATTTTAGCATAACGTGTTTACTCTTGCCTGTTTCATAGCTATTCTCTCTCTCTCTCTCTCTCTCTCTCTCTCACACACACACACACACTCGTGTGTGTGTGTGTGTGTGTGTGTGTGTGTGTAAGGATGTCTAAATAAAATGTGAACGAAATCTACCCATTTTTAGGTAATATCTTTTCTCTTATGTAAAACCTTTCTTTAAATGTTATATGAGGTCTTGAAAGAATGAAAAAAAGATTTTTTCCTATTTAACAACATGTCTTCTTGTCCTTATTCACGAAGAAGTTGAATAGCTTTTGTGTTGGCGATGAAACAGCTCTCAACTCTTTATTATGTTCTATCTCTCTGTGAATACCCATGTGTTTGTATGTATGCATGTATGTGTATGTATGTATATGCATGTATATATTATTCTATGTACGTTCATATATATATATATATATATATATATATATATATATGAAAATTATTTCACAAAAGTAACACGTGAAAAATATTTATGATGAATAAAACCACGAAGGAAAGGAAACACAAAAGGTGCTCAAGCGCTTTCGTCTAATGACATCCTCAGGAACACTGAAGTACATAAAAGGTTACGGCCTATATATAGGTTACAGAAAGAAAAAATAAATAAATACATACATACACACAAACATACATATATATATATATATATATATATATATATATATATTATACATACATATCTACACACACATATATCTATATATATATATATGTTATATATATTATATATATATATATGCAATAAACGGAGAAGTAAAAATAAAAAATTAAAAATTAAAGATTAGAGGATTAACAAAGAGGCATACAGATTTGTAAGGAAAAATGTCGATTTTTAGCACAAGATCAAATGAATTAAAAATACAAATTTATACTGGAAATCTACCCGGGTTTTAACACTTTGCCTTTTAGAGTCAAGATTCGATATATATATAAATAAAATGAAGATTAAAAGTTAATAAAGTAGCGTACAAGTTTACCAAAGATTTAGCGTCCTACCCTTTTTATCTAAATTTGTTTTGAAGGAATTCAAAACAACAGGATCGAGTTGAAAAAGACCTTTGCTTATGTTGAAGTTATTTGAAAGTTGGATAATGGCAGACTCAAGAATATTTCTATTGACAATGTTGCTAGAATGAAATAAAACTGAAGCATTATTCCAATCAATACAGTGGGATAACTCTGACAAATGGACAAAAAGCACTGGACAACTGTCCTGTTCTAACAGAATATTGATGCTGTTTTATACGTGTGTGCAAATCCTTTCCCGTCTGACCTATGTAAAAGGAATCACATTGTTTACACCCAATTTTATAGATAATGCCTGAATTATTGGTAAGGCTATTTTTTACTATGATATTTTTCACAATATTGTTATATGAAAATACTACATTAATATCCAAAAGTTTAAGTACATTAGCAATGCCTAAAAAGCCCGGGAAAAATGGAAGTACTAAAATATTTTTTGACAAAGTACGAGTGTTATTATTGACACGATAGAAAGTTCGTTTTGCCTTGTTGAGACAAGATTCCATAAACGCAGATGGGTTGCACAGATCACTTCCAATACCGTTGATTTTTTCCAATTCGGCATCGATGTATTCCGGACTGGCGATCCTAAGGGCGCGGAGAAACATTGATGAAAACATGGCCTTCTTAGTGGGGGTGTCATGTCCCGAGTAAAAGTGTACGTAGGACAAATTGTTTGTTGTTTTCCGTTAGATACTAAACTTAAAACCTGGGCAAAGTGTTAAAACCCGGGTAGATTTCCAGTATAAATTTGTATTTTTAATTCATTTGATCTTGTGCTAAAAATCGATATTTTTCCTTACAAATCTGTATGCCTCTGTTAATCCTCTAATCTTTAATTTTTAATTTTTATTTTTACTTCTCCGTTTATTGCATATATGTATATATATATATAATATATATATATATATATATATATATATATATATATATACTATATATATATATATATATATGTGTGTGTGTAGATATGTATGTATGTATATATATGTATGCTTGTGTGTATGTATGTTATTTATTTATTTTTTTTCTTTCTGTAACCTATATATAGGCCGTAACCTTTTATGTACTTCAGTGTTCCTGAGGATGTCATTAGACGAAAGCGCTTGAGCACCTTTTTGTTTCCTTTCCTTCGTGGTTTTTATTCATCATATATATATATATATATATATATATATTATATAATATATATATATATATATCTTGGCTCTTTTTCCAGGTCAAGGTATTTTCTTCAACCTTTTCCGTACCAAGGCAGGGAGGAAGCGGAGCCTTATGCTTTTCTATTCATTTTTCTACTACTGCTAGAATAATTAAAAATGAAGTAGGTTAATAACAGGAACCTCCCCGAGTGAACCGAAAGGTCTTTGAAGTTTCCTCTTGTCCTTGTGTATCTCTCTCTCTCTCTCTCCCTCTCTCTCTATCTCTCTCTCTTTCCTTTTTCATTTCCTTCTTCAGTCTCTTTTGAATATTCTTATAATTTTTTCGTTCTTAACCTTCCTTAACTCATTGTGTTAAGTTAGGTACAATTACGGAAAGAAATTCACCTAAACCTTATACATATTTCTGGGGCTTCTTTTAATTTTAATTTTCCTCCGATTTTTTCTACGTTCATGGAATGTATTTTACAATGGTTGCATAGATTTATGAAATAAATACTAAAACACACACACACACACACACACACACACACACACACACACACACCTGTCAATTTACATATGTCTATTCTCTTACAGAAACTACGACGGATAATGCGTAGCATTCTCGTAGAGACGTGGGCACACGTCTTTCAAAGGTTCTCTTACTTTGTGAGGTTACCTTCAGTCTGTTTTTAAAAGTCACGGGGCCATGTACCATTCAGGAAACTATTTGCACTAATTACATAAGTACGTACGAGTGATTACATATGAGTACGTGTGTACTCCGTTTCCCGATGTTTCCAGTGTGTATATATATATATACATATACAGGGCCTATCAGAGGGGGGCTAGGAGGGACATTTGGCCTGGACGTCAAGCTTAGAGGGGGACCTCAAATTTAGAAACTTTCAGGTTTGAATATAATGTTTTGCAGTGAAAGTAATAATTGGGTTTAGCTATGGGCCTCAAAAGCTGAAGTGGCCCGGGCCTCTGAACCTCTGAGATGGCCTGTGTATGTATATATATATATAATATATATATATATATATATAGATATATATATATATATATATATATATATATATAATATTTATATTAAATAATAGCACAAGAAAAATGATAAACATAAGAAGCATAAATTCAACCTCAAGGCCGAATTTATATGTCAAGGATATGGATAATTAACTTAATCCTGAGTAAATGGCTTTTATCTTCTCAAAGAGTGTCAAGTCAGAGAAGGAGTGAATGTTGTTGTATTACAACTCCCTCTTTGAGCTAATTCCTTTCAATTTCTTTCAATCTAAGCTCTCATCAAACTACATGCTTTTATATAAGTATAAGGGATAAAAGGAGCTTACATAAATTGTGGGATTAAAGGATGTTATTCCGTTATAAACAATCTTTTCTGGGAAAAACCTATTATATATATATATACAAACGCCACAAGGAAAGTGAAAAACGATTCCGAGGGCTTTCGTATACTACAAAACCTTCTCATTCCTTCAGGAGGTTCTGCAATGGACGAAAGCACTCAAAATCGTTCTTCAGTTTTCCTTGTAGGTAGTATTTTATATATATATATATATATATATTATATATATATATATATATATATTATATATATATATACAGGGTGGGAGACAAGTCTTTAAGGATTTTTTACATACAACTGTTTAGTTAACAATATTGTACTGATAAGTATTCAAACGATTAAACAAATCAAACAAAAAAGCCTATAAGAATTTTATTCATACAAATATTTTGTTAAATTGTAATTTAATCTTCAAAGAGTTCTCCATCCGCTATGATACATTTGTGGATTCTCTCTGTGAAACTTCTCATTGTTTTCTGAATATATCGAGCGGGATCCTTTTCAATTGCTCATCTATTCTGCGGCCAAAGGCATTCATCAAGGATTAAAGCCACATTACTAGCGATTGTTCAGTTCTTATCTCTCATGTATAATATTGATTTCTTTGTTTGGTATTGGTATAATACCTTCACAATAATGACCTGGCATTTGTTATATCGATAACGACAACTTAAGATTAATACATACCTTAATCAATAATACTTATTCATAATTTTGTATTATTAATAATAATAACTATCTGTTTTATTTTTAATGAGAGCCGAGTAAAGTTTAAAGTTAAAGGGCCAAATTAAATAAAATAAAAAGTCCAGCTTCACAATTATTTATGTCATTGTATCATAAATTGTAAGACCAATGTATATATTTTATTATTAATTATTATTAATAAAGGTTATTTAATTCAATTCAATTCACATTTGGATAGATGACACCACAAGTGTAGAGTTTGTCACGCTAATAAGCCCAAAGCCAGAAATCACATGGGGTGAAATCAGATGATCTGGCTGGCCAGTCGATGGAACCTCGCCGCCCAAGCCATCTTCTTTCAAGGTTCGTATCTACAATCTCACGGGCAGCTGCAGAGTAATGTGGCGGCGCTCCATCGTGTTGATAAAGCCACTTCCTGGCATCGCTATTAGTAAACTGTGGCAAAACTTTGTCTCTCAATACCTGGCAATAGCATTTTCCATCCATCGTATCTCTCCGTTTTAACGGATTTACTCAATCGTATTTTGGGTTGTTGTTTTTTTTGTCCAGTAGTGAACGTTGTGTTTGTTTCCTTTACTCGTTAAACCGAAGACACATTCATCTGAAAATTTGATCTTTCGAACGAAATCTGGATCACTGTTGAACTTTTGTCTCATTGTTTCGGCAAACTGCAGCCGTCTATCGGAATCAACGTCGTAATGAGCTGAGAGTAAATGGGTTTGTAATCGTGGTACCCCTGTGATTTTAATATTTTTGCTAGTGAAAATTTGGAAATACCCAGTTCCTGTGAGACTTTTCTCGTTGAAGTTGTTGGATCGACTTGAAAACTGGCGAGGACATTTTCTTTGTTGTTGTCTCCTGTCGCCGTTACTGGCCTTCCGCTTCCTGGACGATCTTTTACCAGGCTTTCTGTTTCTAAAAGTTTGAACTTCCAGTATCGAAGAGTGTCTGCATTTGGTGGTGGTTTATTATATTTTTGTTGAAATAAACGCAAACTTTCTTCACAATTATTATGAGAAATAGCTCACGATACAAGATACACTTTTTCTTCATTGCTTTATTCCATCCTTACTGACATGGTGCTGTTCTAGCCTAGGGTAATTCCTGGCCATGTGTAGTTGCTTTGAAAAGTATCCCATACACTGCAGTGATATAATTGGAATCTATTTATTATTAACAAATTTTTTATGTATAAAATCCTTAAAGATTTTTCTCTCACCCTGTATATATATATATTTTTATTTAATTGGGGTTGTTTAACCTCCTTCGCAACATCTGAGGTCATATGACGGAGGGGACCTACAGCTTTACGTGGGATCCGAACCACGGGTCGCTACATAATCTGGACGCAGAGGACGGTCTCCCATCCAACTACTACCCAGACCCAATGTCGCTTAACTTCGCTGATCTCCGAGAAGCGGTGTTACGACATCGGCCACTACGTAGCCCGTATATATATATATATATATATATATATATATGTAGAAGAATTACGGCATTTGTTCGAGTGAGGCCCGTGGTGTAATGGTTATCAATTCATATCTGACCGGCAATCGGAAGATCCCGGGTTCGATTCCCGGGTGGTTACCTCATTTTTTCATTTGGTCGTTCTCTCTTCTCATCTTGCGCGGAATGTTCTCCTATACAGGAGTCGTTCTTTACGATATATATATATATATATATCCAGTCGGAATGAAAAAAAGAAGATGCTGACAAATTATATGAAGCCACTTTGACCGTCATCTTCTTCACTATCATCCTTTTGGCTTTTTCTTTTCAACCATCATGCTTCTTACTGCCATCTTTTAAGTTTAGACTGCCATACTACTGACCGTCATCATTTTTATTAAACCCTCATTATTTTAACTGTCATCCTTTACACCATTGATTCCCAAACTGTGTTACGCGCCACCATAGGGTAGCTTCAATTAGTCCCTGAGGTGGCATGAGGCGAGCTAAAATGTACAGTAGTTTTATTTAAAATAGACCAAATTACAATTTTGAAAGAATTTGAAAAAAAGAGAAAATCGCCAAACAAAAATTTATTTCGGAATTTAGGAGTTATTAATAAAATCTAATAACTTTCCACCGTATTATGTTTTACTTAATTTTCCTTCAATTTTTGTTTTTAAAACAATTGCTTGATTTTTTTAAGTTTTAATTAATTGCGTACTTTGAAAAATAAAGGTAAATTAAACTGAAAATATTCGACAGAAGTTTTTTTGTTTTGTTTTTGAAGAGGTCTGCATGAACTTTTGGCCTTTTGGCTATATGAAGTATAAATGCCATTGGAAAAAGTTTGGGAAACGCAACTTTAGATCATCATTCTTTTTTAGTCATTTTTTTACCTCCTTTTTGACCGTCTTCTTCCGGACTATCATGCTTTTGACCTCCTTTGTGACAGTCACTCTTTACTTTAGACCGTTCTCCCTTTTGACAGTCATACGTTCAACTGTTACCTTCTTCACCATCATCATCATCCTTCTTGTTGCCAAAGGTTTCTAGCATTCGAAATTACAGAGTAATACATAATACAGTGTAACATATCTTAGTCCACTCAACGGACGTCACTTGTTTAAGTTACCCTTGAAAGATGATTCCTCGCGAGTCTGGAAATAATTTATTGGAATTAGTGGGCGATGCCAAACGTTCCCGTATCATGTCGAAGTTGGCCGAAGCATAATTGGGTTTTGCAATACACTGTAATTTATGTACAAATAAATGAGTGAATAAATAGATAAATAAATAAATAAATAAAACAAATTAATGAATAAATAGATAGATAAATAAATAAATGAATGTACAAAAAATGAATGAATAAATAGATAGATAGATAAATAAATGAATGTACAAAAAATTAATGAATAAATAGATAGCTAGATAGATAGATAAGTAAATGAATGTACAAATAAATTAATGAATAAATAGATAGATAAATAAATAAATAAATGAATGTACAAATAAATGAATGAATAAATAGATAGCTAGATAGATAGATAAATAAATGAATGTACAAATAAATAAATGAATAAATAGATAGCTAGATAGATAGATAAATAAATGAATGTACAAATAAATTAATGAATAAATAGATAGCTAAATAAATAAATAAACAAATAAATAAACTAAAAACTTTATTCAGGAAAAGAATACTACTTAGATAAAGTTTTACAATAATTTTCGAGATTTTTCTTTACAATTTAGATATCTGATATGGCATCAACATATTTACAGTATTCGAATCTGAATATGTCGTTGGAAGAATCAAAGCTCTTTAAGTAAAATTAATAGGACTCAGTTTATTTATTGCTTGACAGAAGTGAAAATAGCAAGTAACAATAATAACAATAATAATAATAATAAATGTATCTAATAACAATAATGATAATAATAATAATAATAATAAATGTATCTAATAATAATAATAATAATAATTTATCTAATAATAATAATAATAATAATAATAATAATAATAATAATAATATAATATAATGTATCTAATAATAATAGTAATAATAATAATAAATGTATCTAATAATAATAATAGTATCTAATAATAATAAATGTATCTAATAATAATAAATGTATCTAATAATAATAATAATAATAGTAAACAAAGGGTAAAAATTTACAAAAGTAATATCTGATTAGTTTATATAATTTTAAATTGAATGATCTATTGCACCGGGTGTGTATAAAGTAACACCACATGTGAAGAGACAAATCCCATTTGAATTATATTAACACGAGTAAACATGGACAAGTAATATTTATTACATATACTTTATAACAAATGTATATTCGATAGTAAGGTAAGAGGTGTTGAAAATGTTTTCAGGAGTTAAAAAACAAGTTGAAACTAGTTTAATCCAGTTCAAATTGGATTGGATTTGTCTCTTCACTCGGGTAACTTTATACATACCCTGTATATTTAGTAGAAAATAAATGATGCTTAATGAAAAAATAGGATTAATTATGAAATTAAAAGTGCTTAATGAAATTAGCATATGTTAGATAGTTAATTATAAAATGGGAGTTTACTTAATTAATGACAGTAGTGAACTTATACATCATTATTTTTATTATTATTATTATTTTATTATTATTATTATTATTATTATTGTTTTGTTGTTATTGCTATTTTTCAATTCCTATTTTTAGCTTATATATACAAATCGAAAGCATCTGATACTCATTTTGTCTCCTCGGTCTTTTTTAATCACCTTTTTACACATCCCCTTTCCTCACTTCCGGTCTCTTTGCCTTATAAATTGACCACCTTCGATCCTTCATCATTTTCACTTGACGAAGACCTCACTACATGCCGAAAGTTTGTACTTATAATAAATCCCTCTTTAGTATGGCTTTATTCCCTTAATAATTTAACTTATCTTACTTCACCGGGTGAAATCAAAGGCGTTTCGTCTCATCACTCCCCCGCCTCTTACTGACTGTCTTCAATCTCTCTCTCTTCGCCGCAATGTTGCCTCACTCTCTCTTTACTATCGCTATTATAACGGACAATGCTCTGCTGAACTTTCTAACTGCATACCTCCTCCTTTAAGGAGAGCACGCAGCACCAGACTTTCTACACTTTCTCATTCCTTTTCTGTCCAACTCTCTAACGCAAGTGTTAATCGGTATTTTCAACCTTTCATCTACTCAACCGGTGAACTCTGGAACAATCTTCCTCAATCCATCTTTCCTCCTGTCTATGACCTCCCATCTTTCAAATGCAGAGTGTCTAGGCATCTCGAAAACCCCGGACCTTGATTTTGGCTCTCTTCTTCTTCTATGGGGAGGGGGGGCGCTTTTGCGGGCATTCACCCATGTCCCCTCCTTTCTGTATAAAAGAAATGTATAATATTAACTCTACAATAAATTTTATATAGGAATTGCCATCTCATCATCCTTTTCCTCCTAAAGGAAAAATCCCTAATGAAAACTTAGGTTGATGGCTCTATTTAACGTCCCTTCCTACTGAGGACACTGAAATGGGCGGCAAATAAGTCCCCTTTAACAGGAGAACTGCGTCGAACCAAATATATGTAAAATGTAGTTATGTACAATAAAAAATATTTTCAAAAATTGCTGCTATTCCGTAAATTTCAACTTATTTATTTTGCGGTAGAATTTGATTTAAGCTAAAACCACTTTTGCTCTTAATATACACAAATTCATTTCATCTTTTATATCGTCTTCGCCCTTTTACACGTTTCGCATTTTCGCATCTTGTTTTTCTATTCAATTCAGAAAACTGTATTATGTTTAAGTTATCGGGTTGGGAATTAGGGTCTAGATAGGGTCTACATAGAAGTGATCTTTCAAGAACTGAACAGTTAAATCATTTTCATCATACAAATTTAAAGATTATTTGATGGTTAAAACCAGTAAACTAGGATAGGACTTGCATTTGTCCCAAACAAAACCACATTAAATTTAAATGTTTTAAACCCTTTACTTAAGTCATGTGGATCATTAAAATGCAAGAATCTTAGTTGATCTTTGTCATAGTCATTTTCAGATGAATTCTCAAAAAAGCTTTGCTTATATCACTTTGAACTGTATAGTCATCTAATGTAAGCCTTAGAAGGATTTTTACAAGGTTTGAAATAGGATTAGGTCCCTCTATGAGACAGTCATTCAAGCTATGCTTATTGCCATCTTTAAGACTACAGTTAAACACAACTCTATGTTTTTTTGTTGTGGGTGCATCCTTTCTATAGACTCCTGTGTGAGTAAGATAATGGCAGTTGTCTTTTTAAAGGGGTGATCTTTTGGGTGTTAAATATTTTAGTTTCCGGGGTTGGTTCAGACGTGGCCGACCCATGCACTAAAACCGGCTATGATACATATATATATACACATTGCATCTCAACAATTTAGTGGTCGTTGGAGGGTGAGTCGTCTGATTTATTTTAATAAGAAGTCAGTAATGACTAAAGCTTGATGGCCAAATTGAATAAAATAAATAGTCAAGCGTCACAGTTGATTATGTCATTGTAAATTGCAAAGCCTACGTACAGATAATTTACCAGTGAAACCGTATTAAAACTATTAACATTAAAATTATATTATTTTTAATACACGAAGGATGGGCAAGGGTGAATATCACAAAATGCCCCTCCCAAAATAAAAAGAGAAGGGGAGATTCAAAATAAAGTTCGAAATAACGCTACGATCTTAATTGTAGATAATTATTAAAAAGTTTTACTATTTCTATAAACCCTACAAATTTTATTTTATATTAACGAATAAAGTTTAACATTCTCGTCTTGCGCGGAATATCTCCTATACAAGCGTCGTTCTTTACGTTATTTATACTGCGTGTTCTTTGCAGTTGAATGTATATAATGTTACGGCATGCGGGAGGTGCCCCCTTGGGGCATTGGTTTCTGCGAGTATGTAGAAGAATTACGGCGTTTGGAAGAGTGAGGTCCATGGTGTAATGGTTATCGCGTCTGACCGGCAATCGGAAGATCCCGGGTTCGATTCCCAGGTGGTTACCTCATTTTTTCATTTGTTCCGTTCTCTCTCTCTCGTCTTGCGCGGAATATCTCCTATACAAGCGTCGTTCTTTACGTTATTTATACTGCGTGTTCTTTGCAGTTGAATGTATATATATATTATATATATACAGGGTCTGTCAAAAAAAACTAAGCCAAATTCAAACCTTTATTAAAACAAAACCATTTATCTAATTAAGTTGAATTTTTTACACAATAAAGTATAGGTAATCACCTATTATCCTTTATCAGAATTGTTAATTTTATTAATAATTAACTAAAAAGTGAGATTTTCCTACTTAACATGAAAAAAAAAAAAATTTACGATATACTGTAGATAATTTTTAGTTTAATAACATTAAAAGAACTGTTCAATATGATTCCCTTGCATTTCTATCACTTTTTTAATCTTGGTCTGAATTCGTCTATTGCTCGATTTATTTGCTCTTGGGGGAGCTCTGCCCATTTTGCGATAATCAACTCACGCAAATGATTGACATCCCTTATTCTGTTCCTATACACTCTCTCTGCCAAGTTTTCCCATATTCCGTAGTCTACAGGTTTAGGTCAGGGCTGTTAGGTGGCCAATTTTCGGTTCCAGAAATTCAGGCACATCCTTTTCAAATATTCGATGGTTCTTTTGGCAGTATGTGATGTTGCACCATCTTGTTGAAAAATAAAGTAACCTTGACTAGCCAAGTTTCTCATTTCTGGAAGCATTTTCTCAAGCAGGGTATTTGAATAATATTGAGCATTAATTTTCACTCCTGGCTCAATAAAAAATATTGAAGTTTTTCCCAACTTGGACACTCCAACAGAAACCATGACGCTAGAAGAAAAGTGACTCCTTGTTGCGTACAGTCTTTCATCTTGGATTTCATTTTTCTTCGCAACATCAGAATAAACCCGGTCATTCTGTGAGTTTCTTGGTGGCTCTACCGTAAAACGTTTTTCATCCGTAAAAAATGTCTTGGAAAGTTTATCTTCAGTTATTATACGTAAAATACGTTTGGATTTCTCAACTCTTTTCTGACAGTTTACTTCTGACAATCTTTGTCCATGCAATCTTTTAAATAGTTTAAATTGCAATTCAGATTTAATAATCCTTCTTACGCTTGATTCTGATATTTCTAGTTCTTTTGATATTTGAGCAGGTGTCATGTGGCTACCAGGTCGATCCTCTTGACTAAGGATACGTTCCTCCACTTTCTGAATATTTTCATCTACTCTAACTGATTTTGGTCGCCCACTACCAACCTTCCTTTCAATGCTTCCTGTTTCATCGATAGTTCTCAATAAGTAATCTAAACCTGATCTAGTCCATCCTTTATAATCGAATTCAGAAAGTAATTTCCTTGCACTATAACCTTTTTCAACTCTATAATGCTTTATAA
The DNA here is from genome assembly GCA_023014485.1 of Bathynomus jamesi. Classification (NCBI taxonomy): domain Eukaryota; kingdom Metazoa; phylum Arthropoda; class Malacostraca; order Isopoda; family Cirolanidae; genus Bathynomus; species Bathynomus jamesi. Next base: position 685,045 of record JAJOZX010000977.1, read on the forward strand.
TTATTTTATCTTCATGTGAGAATGGCATATTTAGAGGTATTCACGAAAAATTTTAAATCTAAACAAATTCTGAAAAAGAGAAAAAAGAAGATATTACATAATGAGAAAAGCTGAAATTTTCACAATCTGTAGAAATAACCGCATAACTCCTAAAATATTTAAAATAAAGTTATAAAATTATCACAGATTATTTATGAGCCTTTTATTTATTTAGTGTAAAAACATATTTGAAATCTCTATCAAATTGTGCATTTTATAGAGATTTCAAATTGGCTTAGTTTTTTTTGACAGACCCTGTGTGTATTAATATATATATATATATATGTAAAAAGTGAACAATGAACAATTCCTACACCATCATTATATGGATTCATTGTCTTCATGCAGTACTTATGTTCGTATAGTTTTTATGTTCGAATGTCCATTTTTACATAAGAACCAAAATCGATTAACGCAAGTTTGGATAATAATTTTACTTGTAGCTTCCTATTTTTGTTCGTGTCACAACCCTACGATCTACCATATCTATGGTTTAGTCGTATCCATTTTCCATTTGTTATAGAAGTTATTATAATTAATTATGATTGTCTTGCATCTCACCCTCGACCCTAGATTATGCATACACATTGCATGTAACAGGATTGGAACCCGTAGTTGTACTTCTTAGTCATTACTACCCACTCTTTGTCTCTAATTCGTTCTTGTAAATCTTCCTAATAATGATTTGTACTATACGTAAAAATTCAATAACTATGACGTCACATTTTCCCTTCATCATATATCTAGTATTCAATGTATGAAAATTCTGTAACATCATACTAAGGACGAAACACTCTATAGAAGTCATTATTTATATGTTATGTAGTATAAACATTATTATTCAACCATATTCATCCATACGTCTCATTTTCCCGTCATTAATTCCCCTTGATCATTAACCTATATAAATTTTATTAAATATTCATTTTTTCTCGTTCGTTCGAAAACGCGAAAATACGTTCTCGCATTATTTTTTTTATTATTTTTTTTCAAGTGCGTTCACCCCTCAAGATATTCATAAATGCTTACTAAGATCGAATTCCGCTCACGACGACAGATTCGAACTCCTCAAAGATAAAATATCTCCGTTCGCTCTGATTTCAAATTTATAACATGTTAAACATATTATAACATATTATTTATATAAATCTATATCATGTGTGCCATGTACTTTGTATTATATTTCTAACATCTAAATTGTCTATTATAGAAACACTGTAAAAAAAAAAAGTTATAGTAACTGTTTAATTGTAATTAACTGTAATACTTTAATTTAATATAACGTAATGTACTTTAATGAAACTGTAATTAATAATAACTTGTAATGTACTTCATTGAAACTGTAATTAAATGTAATGATTTAATTTATAATGTAAGAATGTACTTTAATAGAACTGTAATGGACAATCATAAGCGAATGTGAAGTAATCCATAATTGTAATCGTAATTGTAATGAACCAAAATTAATACGTACTCAGTCGTGTACTTAATTTGTACTTATGTGTACTATTACGAAATGATATCGCCTTCAGAAATGAAGATTCGGCAAAAATATACGATTAGTTTTTATTTTTATTTTTTTTATTATTTTTAGTTGAAATTTTTCAAACCATCTGATCATGTGTTTAAAAGGGGGGGAACTTTACCTTCAACTGTCGTCCCCCAACATTTAGGTTTATATTATACATGTACTTGTAAAATTACAGCACTTCTTCATTAGACTTCTTCATTATTGGTCTTCATTAAGTCACTTCAGGACTCCCTTGTTAGCAGCCTTGCTGCGGGGAGGGGGCAGAGGCCCCTTGCCTTCTTAATATTTTTAGATTCCGGCCTGAGCCATGGTCGAAAGAGGTCGAACCTCTACCCCTGTAAATTCAGAGCAGTACCTGTATATTTTTAAGAAGTAAATTACCGTAAGAGAAACTTTTTATTTTTCCCTTCGAGCCGTGCTCTCTTCAGAACTTAGTCAGAAAAGTCTATAATTTTAGTATCAGATAAAGTATCAGAGTATTATAAAAAGAGAAGAATTAAAAATTGGCGACCCTTTGCCCAAATTAAGAGACAACCCAAGCACCATAGAAGATATTGGCATAACAGTCTGGCGAGTCTGTAGCCAAGAGTTTAACAGAGTGGCGACCGAAAAGAATTAGAATGTTATAGAAGAAATATCCGTTGCTTGCCTCCTAACTAGAACCCCCGTCGATCCGAACCACCCCAGGGCCATAGACGGAGGGGTTAACATATATATATATATATATATATATATATATATATATTGTGTGTGTGGTCTGACATATAATGTAAAATCATTCAGGTGATTTAATATAAAAGTTATTATTAGTTTTATCACAATTGTCAATAAAGGCGCGTGATCGCTGTTTATGAAAATATGCCGCGTTACCGATAAAATCATACGCTGCCCATTTAGAAACGTTAAATTTATTCTCACTCGTGAAAAGTCGTGCTCAAGATTTAATCCATGTATTTAAAATAATTAAAGGTTTGATGTCAAGGTCAAAAAAATATTTCACCTTCAAAAATGCAAATACAAATCGCAGTAATGGTTTCAAATTAGTGGGTAAACATTTTAATTCTAATGAAGCTAAACATTTTTCCTCAATCGTATAGTTAATATGTGCAATGGATTACCAGCCAGAGTGATTCAAAGTAATTCGGTCGAACCTTTTATAAAGGGACTAGAAGTTTTATCTTGCCTTAAACCCCCAGTTAGAAGCATTTGTTAACGCGTACAGAGGTTGCGCAATTTTCACGCGGAATCCCTTCTCTTTACTTTAAAATTTTCGCTTTATCTTTAAATTTGATTCTTCCCTTTCAACTTCTCTTCTTTGTTTTGCTTTAAAACTTTCACTCGTCTTTAAATTTGTTTACATCTTTTAACTTTCCTTCTGAAGCAGGCAGTCTCGTAGGTACCTCTGTGTTAGGACATTATTACGCCTTCAGCACTCCAATGCAGTTCAAATTTCTATGTTATTAATTTGCGACTTAGTTTTTTCCTTATACTGTATTCATTTGATCTTGTGCTAAAAATCGGTAGTTTTTCCTTACAAATTTGTATGCTCCTCCCACAATCCTCTAATGTTTAATTTTATTTTTACCTCTCCGTTTATTGTATATATATATATATATATTTTTTTTTTCTGTAACCTATATATAGGCTGTAACTCTTTATGTACTTCAGTGTTCCTGAGGATTTCATTAGACGAAAGCGCTTGATCGCCATTCTGTTTCCTTTCCTTCGTGGTTTTATTCATCATATATATATATATATATATATAATCTAAAAGCATCTTTACTGTCGGAAAAAAAGAAACGTTTGACCTGATTATGTTAGGTTATGCTAGATTAGGTTAGTTGAGTTTGGTTAGGATAGGTTATATTAGCGAGTACCTCACTATTTAATGAATCAACAAAACCCACCCTTCGATCCTGAATTGCACCCATATCACACCCTTCTCGGTTCGATGACACTAAGGTTAGGTTAAGTTAAGTTCGTTAATCAGCTTTTAGATATGAGGATTTTTAAAAGTCAGTACCTCGTTTATGCGCAGATGCGCACGTATAGAGAAATAAAAGCCATAAGTGAACAAAAAGCAAAGATCAAATACAACCAACGAAAATAACAACTGGAAATTTAATTTAAATATTCATTAAAGATGGATATTTAAATAAACTAAACTTTCGTGGATTTAAATTTAATTATTAAAATATAAATTACTTTTTCTTTTAAAATGGACGTAAGAACAGTTATGCCGTGGAATGAAAATCAATTCGCAATAGATTTCAAGAGCGAGAAAAACAGTAGTCTGGAAATTTTGTATATATTATATTATATATATATATATTATATATATATATATATATATATACTGTACGAAAGAAAGAGAGAGAGAGAGAGAGAGAAGAACAGAAATCTGATGTGGCTGGTGATTGTGCGAGTTTTATCAATCTTTAAATAAACTAAACTTTCGTGGATTTAAATTTAATTATTAAAATATAAATTACTTTTTCTTTTAAAATGGACGTAAGAACAGTTATGCCGTGGAATGAAAACCAATTCGCAATAGATTTCAAGAGAGAGAAAAAACAGTAGTCTGGAAATTTTATATTATATATATATATATATATATATTGTACGAGAGAGAGAGAGAGAGAAAGAGAGAGAGAGAGAGAGAGAGAGAGAACAGAAATCGTGATGTGGCTGGTGATTGTACGAGTTTTATCAATCTTTAAATAAAGTAAACTTTCGTGGATTTAAATTTAATTATTAAAATATTAATTACTTTTTCTTTCAAAATGGACGTAAGAACAGTTATGCCGTGGAATGAAAACCAATTCGCAATAGATTTCAAGAGAGAGAAAAAAACAGTAGTCTGGAAATTTTATATTATATATATATATTGTACGAGAGAGAGAGAGAGAGAGAGAGAGAGAGGAGAAGAGAGAGAGAGAACAGAAATCGTGATGATGCTTGTACGAGCTTATCAAGCTTTAGAGGCTTGTATTGTTTGTAAAACAAAAAGGAGATTTCAGTTTTAATTTGTTTAGTTTATCGTAAAGCTTGGAAGGCCTAAACATACCACAAATCGTCTGAATTATGTATGAAGGCATGAAAAATATATGTTCTAAAATTACCTTCTTGCCAGAAGTTCTTATAACGTATACCCTTGGGAAACAATGACAATAGCGCCTGGCATTTGGAAGATATCTATGGGACGTTTCAGCTCGCACCACCACTATCTACGTACCGTCCTGTGCAAACAATGGACGGAGATAGAAAATGAAATTTGATGTTTGTACTTCTAAAATATAAAATTTATGTAATGTGTTCTCTTTTAAAGCATATATATATATATATATATAACATGCCTTTATTATGTGCATATATTGTGATTGTAAAGAAGTCTTGCTTCGAGGCAACAGTTGATTATTGCATACCAAATACGAGGTTAAATAAATTAGTCTTTTCCAACGATGCAAAATGTTGTTTTATTGAAGTTGTTAGTTCCTTGATTAAGTATTTTACAGATGGGGTGGTGATTCGGAGAGAAACACACAAATAACAGCGTTACCTCCGGAGAGATATTCGTACATTGTTTGGGCGCGATAACGGGACGTGTTTCAATAGACATTCCAGTCTTTCTGTGAGAGATAATCTAAACGCAAACAGAGGAAGAAATTTGACCAGAAAGGGTGTACAGAGTTCAACTGAGATACCCATGGGGATGGGGGGTGAGGCCGTCCCAACTTCTCCCCCAAGAGAGAGAGAGAGAGAGTGACGATTGCGTTTTAACCCTCTATCGCACAACGTTTTTGTAGGGTTAAGTCTAAATGCGTGTATTTGAAATGTTAAATAGATGCAACATGGTACCATAAAGGGTTAATTGAATTATTTTTCTTTTCCGTACGAAATGTTTGGTGATTTAATATATATATATATATATATATATATATATATATATATATATATATATATATATATATTATATATATATATAAATGGCAGAAACACGTAAATTAGAAAGAATTTTCATGCAGGATAATCATATTATAAAGGACTTAGGATGAAAGTTCTATGCACGCATGACGAGTGTTCTAAGATGTCGGTTCTCAAGCTCTTATCTCGGCCACAAAATAAATCGTATTTGAAGAATGAGATTCATAAAGATTCCTTGCATTCCATTTATCCGGTCCTGCCGCTGAGTGTGTTTTTTAGTTTTATGGCTTGTGTAATATCATCCGTCGTAAAGATGAAATCTGTTATACTGTCCCCTTGTGGCTCTTCTTCAAAGAACGCGTTTCTATCGCATATCAATTTGTCAGTTTTTGGGATGCTGAAAGATGATTCGTGCTGAGCTATTAATATTTCAGGTAATTCTGTTAGATCATCAGATAAAGCATTGTTCTCATTTTTTAAAGGTCCGATAGTCGCTTTTTTTTTTTGGCGGGGCGTAAATAATGGAATTACATGCTTCGTTTTGTAGTGTTACCCTGTTTTATAACTTTAAGTTAATTTAAAGTCAAACGTACTTATTAGTACTTATTATGATACCATAAAAGTGGAAGATAATTTATTACCCATGAGGGTCAGGCAAAGACTTGTGATGTAGTAGGGTGTAAAATACGATATCTTGGATAGCACTTATGATATTTAGATTAACTTTTTTCTTCTTTTTTTCTGATCATTAGGCCGTGGCTATCACCATGGTTACCACCCGCTCCGGGTCTGGAAACCAATTTTTTTCTGATCATTAGGCCGTGGCTATCACCATGGTTACCAACAGGTCTCGAACCCCACTTGATCATTAGGTCATGGCTATCACTATGGTTACCATTTTTTCTGGCTATGGTGGTGTTCTTTTATCCCGTACGATTTGGCAGCAACCGGACGGACTGATGCCTAGGGCGCCCAGAAACCGGACGAACTGATGCCTAGGGCGCCCAGCAACCGGACGGACTGATACCTAGGGTGCCCAGCAACCGGACGGGATGATGCCTAGGGCGCCCAGCAACCTGACGGACTGATGCCTAGGGTGCCAAGCAACCGTACGGGGTGATGCCTAGGGTGCCCAGCAACCGTTTAACGCGCGACTCTATATAGTGGATAGGTGTCGTTACGATTTGGAAGATTATTTCCAATCCCGCTATGCCGAGTGAAGAAGAGTTCACGATTGAAAAGTTCGAAGCGTTAAGAAAAAATCCCCGATTGGAAAGGCATGATTATAAACTTGTATTTAATGTTGTGGTTAACGGACATTTTTGTGCGTGCTTTTGATTGTGTTCGTTTAAAGATAACTTTCCCGCCGAGTGTAAAGAGGGGACAAAAATAGTATTGAACGATATGGAAGCCATTTATATCGAGTATAGAGCGCCGTATCAGTTAAACGGTGAAGTGGTGCTTGGACGGTTTTACCATATCGTACAAAGTAATGGCGATGTGGATATAGACTCTATCAAATGCGAGTTTAGCGTTTTGCAACGTAGCCCTTAAAGACAATATATATTTTTCCTGTACTAATATGATTATACGTTTCGTATAGTTTCAATATATTTAAAATAACTGTATATATTTTTCCTGTACTAATATGATTATACGTTTCGTATAGTTTCAATATAATTAATATAACTATATATTTTCCTCTACTAATATTTTGTTAATACTATGCTTTGTATGATTATATATTTAATATAACTGTATATACATTTTTCTAATATTTTGTTAATACTATGTTTTGTATGATTATATATATTTAATATAACTGTATGTTTTTCTTGTATTAATATTTTGATAATACATCATATTATATGTTTTCAATATATTTAATATAACTATATTTTTCCTGTATTAATATTTTGTTAATACTATGTTTTCTATGATTATATATATTTAATATAACTGTATATATATATTTTTCCTGTACTAATATTTTGATAATGCCCCTTTTTGTATGATTACATATTTTCCATTCTATTATTTGATCATATATATGTCCCGTTGTATATCCATTAATTCAGCTAAAGTAAGCAGAATGATGTATTGGTGTTTTATTTATTCCTTGTACACAATTATATCATTTGTTTCTAAAGCGGATTTCAGAATAATTAATTAATTGCTATTTGTCAAATCGATCTTCTAAGCCAACTGGAATATATGGTATACTTAATAAATAAGTAACGAAGCTGACAACTCAACTTTCTAGCCAGATGACGGAAGAATATAAGGATTAATTAAATAAATATTGCTATCTGGCAACTCAGCCTTCTAAGCCTACTGGCTGCTTAATATATGCTTTAATTTAATAAATAAAGAAATCTGGCAACTCAGCCTTCTAAGTAAACCGACTGATTAATATATGGAATAATTAAACAGATATTGCTATATGGTTTAAATAAATAATTAATGTTATCTGGCAACTCAGCCAACTGGCTGATGAATATAAGGAATAATTTAATACATAGCGCAATCTGGCAACTCAGCCTTCTAAGCCAACTGGCTGATTAATATATGGAATAATTAAATACATGGCGCAAACTGGCAATTCAGCCAACTGGCTGATTAATATATGGAATAATTTAATACATAACGCAATCTGACAACTCAGCCAACTGGCTGGTTAGGGGCCTATAAGAGAGCGGCGGGGTGGCTGAAGGCAGGGCTGCCACAAGATTTTAGGTGAAGGTAACAAAATTGACAAACAAAAGGTAAAAAATCAGCCAAAAAGGTAACAAAATATAAAAACAAATTTAAATTGATTATAAAATAACAAAGTTCATTATATTTACCTGATTTTTTTAAAATTGCTTCTTCTTCATCCATATCTTAAAATCATACAGTTGTCCGTTTCGGGTATTTGTGCTTCAATTATATTCGCATTCAAAAATGACCACAAAATAAGAGCAAGCGCGTTCACAAACACAATCTATGATAAATGTTGTTACAAGTTTGCAACTGGAACACTGACAGACTGCTGACTGACTCTGACTGAGACAGCGTGGGGGAGTCACTGAGTCAGTAAGCCGAGAACCGAAAACGTTTTCAAACGTATAGTCGTGACTCGTGAGATTTATACGCGAACGAACGATGTACGGAATATATAATCAGAAATATACAGTATATGCCATCTAAATTATTTAGCACTTTTTCCATCTGTAATTTAATGGTTTTAAAAATGTCCTCTCTCTCTCTCTCTCTCTCCCTCTCTCTCTCTCTCTCTCTCTCTCTCTCTCTCTCTCTCTCTCTCTCTCGCCCCTTTGGGGGGTGAGGCCGTCCCACTTTATCCCCCAAAGAGGCCCCCTTAGGTTAAGTATGCCCCTTTGGGGGGTGAGTCCGTCCCATCTTCTCTCCCAAAGAGGTTTCCCCCCTTGCAACAAAGGGGGGTGCCTTGCACGAAAGGGGGGTGGGGGTTGCATTGCAACAAAAGGGGTGGGGTGGGGTACCTTGCAACAAAGGGGGTGGGGTTGGCACCAAGGGGGGTGGGGTGCCTTGCAGTATTATGCAATTGCATTGCACTAGTCCATTTTGCCACCATGCTACTAAGGTTAAACTCTCTATGTCTACACCCATTACGCACAAAGCGATAATGGTTGGCGAAATGCTTCTATAGAAAAGAGTGGGGGAAAGAAACGGAGAGAGTCACAAAATTAAGGAAAATAAAGACCCTAAGATCCACTTTAAGCTAACCCAAAAAAGAAGTTGAGTAAATAAGAAAAAAATAAAAAGAGTAAATGAAAATAAATAATACTAAAAATTGATACCGTGCTTACACTTATAGATGTGTAAGACTTTCACACAGGAATAGTAGTAATAGTAAAACATAGAGCAGACAAAGCTTTCCCTCCTCCGCTAGCCACTGTTGACAGAAAATAGCTAAGAAAGAATATACAGTATATAGGAAAGTAGGGAAAAGTATAATGAATAGAACAGCTTCAGAGATTATTTACACCATGCGTACACTTATCTCGTGTACACAAATGCACATTAGAGAACAGTAGAAAGTAAGAGAGAGAGAGAGAGAGAGAGAGAGAGAGAGAGAGAGAGAGAGAGAGAGAGAGACCACAAAATAAGTGAAAATAAAAAGGACTAAAGCCTCTCGTACTATGCTTCTACTTATGAGCGTGTAATGCTCTCATAGAGCAATGGTAGCAGTTGTGAAGTATAGAATAAACAGGGCTCTTTTCTTCCACCAGCCCCTACAGGCAGATATAGTGGGGAAGAAAAAGTTATAGAACGTAGGAAAAGGTATAATGAATAGTGTTTAGAGTTAGTACCATGCGTATATTTATCATAAGAGGAGACTGGAAAATTGGCTAATATGAAACTCTACGCTACTTAATCTATGATAATTCACAACATGCACTTTTGAGAGATTCATTTACTCTATAGAAGAAGCATTATTTCGTTGCTGCATCATTCCTTCCCTGAATACCAATGACCATCTTTCTGCCAGGCTGAATATTTTAAAATGAATTATGTAATATCGTGAGCTGCACTGGAACTAATTGAAAGAAAAGAGGCACTGATACGAAAATGCGGAACATGTGTGTGTGTGTGTGTGTGTGTGTGTGTGTGTGTGTGTGTGTGTGTTTTAAGGGCTTTGCAACACAAAATGATAATCACTGACCCATATGAACCACCCAACGGTACAATGACGCTCGCAAATCAGAAAAGTTTATAAATTTTAATTCGCACTGCAAAAGTATATAATCATGTGCTAGTATGTGCTAGAATGTACTACGAGTTTTCTAAAACTACATACTGAATTCCCAAGTACCTTCCTTTGAAATAAACGTGTATTTAAAGATTTTGACTCCCGAAAGTCCCCATCAAGCTTCCCGTCTATGACAATGAGGTATCAGTCTAGAACTCGCAGTGCTCTAGAACCAGACCCAACCAGCACCTCATACTACATTTACTAAAAAGAAGGGAATATCACTATGTCTACAAAGTATAAATATCACTTATGCTCCCAGCATCTTGGAGGATTGGGAGGTAAACATTTTGGTTCACCGTTGTGTTCAATAAACCCTGGGCCAAAGATAGTACTTAATGACATCACGCACCAAACTGTGGTACGTAAAGGATGAAACAGATTATCCACTGTCTGAGAATTTTCCTGTGCCTAAAACTATGAATTCTTTTTGTTGACATATATCCAAGTAAAAGTGGGCTTCACTACTGAACTATTGATAATAATGGTGAGATCATTCTAAATCGGGTGACCCAAGACTGTGGTCTTGAATGCTCTGCTATGTCACCTGACCTCGGTCCCTGTGATATCTTCTTATGGGGATATCTAAAGGACAGAGTCTTCAAAAAAAAGGACAGCGGATGCTCTAAGAGTAGCGACTGTACTTTTGTTCTTCGTATTGTGGAGCGATGAACGCGCGTGTTGGCCCTTGCCAAAGATCCTTGAAGGTCTTTAGATGTCACCCTTGGATTGCTGCTAACCTCACGAACCAGTCTCCTAATCATCATGGGTGAGATCTTCGATGACCAGCTACTCATGGGCAAGGTAGTCGCCGTTTTATGCCCCTCCATATGTAAATAATTTGACGAACAGTTCACATATGGATTTCATATTTCGCCGATATCTTATTGCACCCCTCCCCAGATGTACGAACATTGACAATGCCCCTACCTAGGTCATTCAAGAACTCCTTGAATCTAGGCATGATATCCGATGTTCTTTACGTTATCCGCACCAAAATAATGCCTGAAATGCAAAGGAAATTAATTACAAAGGCGATCAATCACATTAAAATAATATCACTACGTTCATACTAGGAAGGATACCTTGTACGAAATAGAATATGTAAGCAAAGCACCTTCGTTTAACAAATTTATGACGATACTTAAACGATTTACTTGCCTTCGCGCGACCTCCTTTTCACAACTGTTTCATCGAGGTTTCTGTGTGCGATTATACATGTGTAAACTATTTTAGAATGGTTTGGTATGCAAAAGATTTGTTATATGCAGGTACAAAACATTTTCCAGCCACAGCCATACAGATCGATTGTAATGGATGGGTTCACTTACATTTCTGCACAAATATATATATATATATATATATATATATATATATATATATATATATATATATATTATTATATAGTAGTATGAGTGCAAAAAGTGAGAGGGGTGAGGGGGTGCCAGTGTCAGTGCTAGTCAGGGAAAAGAGGGGAAAGAGAGGGAAACAGAATTTTAATTTCTCAAAGGGGGGTAAAGGAGGATAAAGGGGTAGGGGTACGCCACCCAAAAATGTAGAAATGCGTTTTTGCATAATTTAACTCATTTTTCACGCTACCGCAAGAGTAACCTAACCTAACCTAACCTAACCTGAATATAAACTATAGTAACCTAACGTACCTCCTTTCTGGCAGAGAGGAAAAGAACCTTGTCTGTTCTATACTATACTATTACTACTATTCCCGTGTGAAAGCTTTATACGTCTTTAAGTGTAGAGGGGCCTATTATATACCTCCTATAATAAATAAATAGAAATATTATAAGGTCATCAGTTTGGCCTTTCAGCCAAACAAAACAATATACAATAAGGGGATAGAAATGACTTTGTGGTTTTTCATTTAATTGTGATAGAAAAATAAATTAATTATTTGTTCAGAGTGATTACCAATTATGTATTCGGTAATTGTGCTATATTACAATGAATGATTATTAGCAATCAGAAGTGGTTTATATAGTATAAGAGTTAAATGCTTCAGTAGTGACAACAAACAATAATCTAAGTAATGAGATATACGGTACTGTACACTACAATAATGAGTAAGTAAGAAAGCAACAACTAGGTAAATAAGTACGATATGGGACTAACAGCAATAAGTAATTATACAAATAAATAAAATATAGGAATGAACGAACTAACAAGGGGATACAAAAATACTGTATTGGTACAATAATTGAATAGGCCTACTGCGGTCGTAACGGGTGAGTTAATTTGAACGTTATTGAGGACACTTTGAAGAGGGCCTACTCGATTAGGCAGAGTTTGTAGACGTTTAAGTGTTGAATGCGAATAGTCTATCACGACGTAACAAAACACTGTAGGCCGAGTGCCGGTGGCCTAGGAGAGGTTTACAGACGCAAAACCTCATTTTTTTTCACCTTTTAGGTCTTCAACTTACTAAATAAGCACCCCTCCTTTAGGCTTGATGGATCAAATTTTACAAATTTCCTACGTCCATCGACAGTATGATGTCGGAAACACACACACACAAACACATATTTTTTTTCAAGTTTAGGCTGGTTAAGTTACGTTAGGTTAGGTTACTGTTGGGGCAGCGTCAAAAATTGAGGTTAGATGGGCTAGGTATTCTACTTTTTGGTGGAGCGGCACCCCCACCCCCTTATCCTCCTTATCCTCCTTTAAAAGATTAAAATTCACGTTTTCCCCCTGTTTCCCTCATTTCCTCTCTTTTTCTCTCATTAGCGTTGGCACCCCCATCCTCTCACTTTTTGCACCCATACTATATACATATATACACTAGTGATGTAGCGGATGTCATTTTTTTCACATCCGCGGATGCGGATGCGGATGAGGATGTTTGATTTCAACATCCGCGGATGCGGATGCGGATGTCTACATTTTCGTTATTTTTTAGGATATATTCGAGATTTGTTGTGTTTAACGTATAATAAGTTATTATATAGAGAGAGCTGTAGCTATAATGTAGTATAATTGATTAATTGTACAATAATTGCTGTACTTTTCTCTGAACATATAAAATAATATCAAGCATCTAACTAATATAGAAATCAATTAGTGAATTCGTCTGCAAATAAATTCGTTATATTTTGTTGAGTTTCAGCCACAATTAGAAACCATAATTGTGTTACCAGGATGCGGGACGTGAACTCAACTCAAATGCACCCCACCGACCTCTTTCCCCAACCTCCACCCTTATAGAAAGAGATCTTTAATTAGCTTGATAACTATTTATATTAAGTTTAAAGTTTTATTAGGCATATTTATAAATGAGTAATTAAAATAAAGTAAACTAAGATGTTCATCGTTTAATGTTCAAACTTAATTATAGGAAGGTTATGCTTAAGGAACATTAATTTTTCTGCCTTTTCTGCTGCCAGTCTGTTTCTCTTTTCATCATATATTAATCCAGCACTGCTAAATAATCTCTCGCTTGGTACGTTTGTTGGAGGACAGGCTAAATGTTTCCTTGCAAGTTTACTCAAGTATGGATAGATATTCTGCGTATTTTTCCATCAACTAATAGGATTGTCACATGCAGCCAGGCGTTTTTCTTGGTGATAGCTCTCGATCATTTTTACTACATCTTTTGACATCGCGTAGGTCTCGTCATTGCTGCTTGACTCAAGAAACTGAGAGACAGATTCTGTGATAGATTTGCTTGTTGAAGGTGTTGGTTCTGTCACTGAAACTTTTATTCTTTTGGTGGGTGGCGAAGCGACAGATTCAAGAGATTGAAGCTCTTCAACTGCTTTGCCAAGTGATGATTTAACTCGTTCTAATGTACTAGGTGAAAATAACTTAGCTTTGTAACGTGGATCTAAGTAGGTTGCAAGAGAGTAACTTCATACAAGAACAGCCTCTCGTCTTGTCGCTTGCATCACTTTTGCGCACAATGAACTAGTTCTATTAATATAGTAGAATTTGATAATTTCCGCTTATTAATGACATTTTATCTCAACGGTCCACATCCGCACGACATCCGCAGTCAAAAGTGCGGATGCGGATGCGGATGCGAGAAAATGCGCGGATGTTCCGCGGATGCGGATGCGGATGCGGATGTGACCTACATCACTAATATACACAGAAGATTGGCAAAAGTAAATACATATCACGATGACTGTCCTGAAGAACAAATGGCAAAGTTCATCAATGGAATGCCAGAACGTGTGTCCCCTTCGCATAATGCAAAGGGGAAAGCAACACCATTCTAAATATATTGATACAATAAATATGTTTTTTTTATTTACGCTTATTATCAAATCAAAAACTATGAGATCAAAAATATCTATTATATGTTGTCAACTATACTGTGTATATATATATATATATATATATATATATATATATATTCCCGCGAATATATATACACAGTGCTTTGAGCTAATATTATCGGTAATGGTATCTACTATAACGGGTCTCTTAACAGCAAATGACATGGTGCTTGAGAATATACTATACTAGCATATATAATTTGTGCATTGTAATATACGTTCGTAATGACAGTAAATTTACGAATTATTCGTTATAATTACGCCATTTTCCGTTCTTTTCACGCTTCGGAAAGGTGATAAAACTTATTTTACTGCAAGTGTCTCGTCATGATAGAGTTGAATCTTTTACCTGGATTTGTCGATACCATTAATAGTGGTGACACTAACGGCTTTTTTCACGAATAGAAGTGTCGCTTTTATAGCTAATATATAATTTTATGACCTTATATAGCTTAGTCACTTCTGATGTCGCAAATCGGCAAGTGTATATATACATATATATATTATATATATATATATATATATATATAGAGAGAGAGAGAGAGAGAGAGAGAGAGAGAGAGAGAGATTGGGTTAACGAAATCTAGTAAATAAATGTACAATACATAATATCTAAAACGATTTGCTTTCAGGAGGCTTTACAAACTCATACAGGTTTTGTGAAATTTCCCTGTATATTCATACATGCACCATTTTCAAATCCAATTGGATTTTAAATCCCGTGCAGTGATATTTCTGAAACTGATTCCAAATATACGATGAATGGGAAACTGTATCAGGAGTTTAGAAGTTCATTCATTCTGGAGTGAATGAACTTCCGAACTTCTGAACGATTTTCAAGTTTCTTTATCCGAATTCTTCCTGCGAATGTCTCAGAATTTCACATTAATAATAAGAATTAATCTGAATCTGTGTGAGATTAGGACACACTTGCTATAAAACCTGAATTCTGCTTTTATGAATTCACGCCAATTTTTAAAAACAATTCCAGAGTGGTTAAAACAAAAATGTTTCATTTAATAATAATAATAATAATAATATAATAATAATAATACAGTATGATCCCTACTCCACTTGATGGTTCTGAACGACAGCTGAGCATCGACTGCAGGCATCTCGCTTTGATACAAAGTAAATAGAAAATAAGAATTGAATATCAGCGCTTCACTGACCAAAGAAGTATATTTCACGAAAAGTAGTTTTAAAATATTACAACACACACTTACTTTATTAAATTTAACAATAGTTTATCAAACATAGTTTGAAGGGCTACATCATGGCCACGTCGTAACACCACTTCCTGTTAGATCAGCGAGGGTAAGCGACGTTGGGAGTATTCAGCAGGTGGAGAGGTGACTTCCTCTGTGTCAGATGATGTAGCGCCTCACGTGAAGCTGTAGGTTGCTCCCATCACATGATTTTTGGCCTTACGAAGGAAATCAAACTACCCCAAAACACTGCATTACATAATTTGAGAGAAACCTAAATATGAATTTAAGGAACTCATAATATACAATAACGTATACTCATGCAAACTTACAACCCTAAGTAACCGAACTTAGGTACCGTTAACTGGGTATACTTGGGACAGTGGGTGTAACTTGGGACACATTGACCTTTTTGGTACGTATAGTTAGATACTTTATACTGTATAAGTGTATATACTCGTATGTAAGACAATAAAAAATGCGGATCACCTGAAGATCAGGGCCCCCAGCCCTCGATAGTTAGCCTTATAAGGCTAACTAACGAAGGTTAGGGGCCCTGATCGTCAGGTGATCCAAAAATGCCCCCAAATTCACCCCTTTTTAATTAAAAAATGCAATTGAAGCCTCAAAAACTAAATGTCCCAAGTTACCCCGACTGTCCGAAATACCCCCAATTGACGGTATGCATTTATCATTTCAGAATTCACCTATTTGACTCTATTAAATTTTTTATATATACTGTAAAACTTACAAGGTTTTATAATATATGTAACTAATTATAAAAAAGTCTTTAATCAACTTTAAATTAATGTCTGTGAATCACCTACCTCCACATTTTACCCTATGAACTGAGCCAGCCAAAAATTTACTGAAATGATGAAACCACATTTAACAAGCACTGTCTGACAAACATTCTATGCTCACAGTTCAGAGCAAAAACCTAAAAAAATACCTTTTGAGGCACAGGGTTACCAACCCTTTTCCGTTGTGATTTTTTATTTTTAATTAATAATCACGTCAAATTGCATTAATTAACAATCACATTTATTACACTCGCCCTGCCCCCTTTTTTTTTAATAAGTTTTCGATCGGAATACTTATTTTTTAACAAAAATTTAAAATGTACATTTCCTTATTGACAATAAAAGTTAGAGAAAAGCAACAGAAAAATTAACATTACAGTAAAACTTTATACACGATATTTTATACCATATTCCACTGTATGATATTTCGAAATCATTCATATAAATTCTGTTACCTACAGACATTTGTATCAAATAACATTTTAATATCAATAAAGCAAAGTTTTTGTAAAGAGAAACTATAAAATCGAGAATAAATTTTCTTTTAAACTTTGGAACAATAAATTTTACTATTTCATATTCTGTTCCATTGATTTCTCATCAAGAACCACTTCACATTTGAAAATATATAGTTACGATCATTGCAAAAACAGAAAAAAGATTAAAAACCGACTGACCACAGAGCACAGAGTGCAAACAAAAGAACATAAATTTTAGCGCAATTTAGAACACACACACACACACACACACACACACACACACACACACACACACACACACACAAATATATATGTGTGTGTGTGTGTGTATATGTGTATATATAATATATATATATATGTGTGTGTGTGTGTGTATACTATATATATATATGTGTGTGTGTGTGTGTGTGTGTGTGTGTATGCCTGAACTGTCACTTTATTGCTTGCCTTCAGAGAACACATTATCATATCAAATTGTCGCAACATCTTCAACGGCGGGAGAGTCTCTCCTGCTGCGCAAAACATCATGCGTATGGCTGTTAATGATTTTACAACAAATTTACGGTGCACCAGTATGGACGACGAGGGACCGTTTCAATCGTAAGCTCAGCAGGAGACCAACAAAACTCGGGAACTGCCTGTTCCATATCCGTCCTTCCAGTTTGTTGTCGTCTGTCGGGAGTCTTTTCAATCGGAAAAGGTTTCATAGATGCGTCCATCTCAATCGTCTCTATTTTCATATCATCGTTTTTGTGACCAAACCCTGTCACTGGGTTTCTCTGTTCATCGTGAACCTTCGGGACACTCGGACCACTCTCAAACTCTCTCGACTCGAACTCTGTCTTTGTTCTTCGCACTGGTCACTCTTCGACTAAACCCTTCAACTTTTTTTTAATCTTATAATTCGGAAAACTGGTAGAATAATTTTTTTTTTGTGTGTTCTCATCAAATAATTTTGTAAACCGATATACCGAACATTTGACTGCAACTAACTGTCATTGTAAAAATACTGTAAATTTCAAAACATAACCATAATTCGGTTTGACCAAAAATAAAAGTAAAAAAAATTACAAATTACAGAATTTTGCACACATTAATCGCACACTAACTACCGATAAGGTAATTTATGGCATTTACATCTCAAAACTAAACAGTACTGTAGTGTATTGTACATATAACAATATATATGTGCTCATTCATTAACCATAATTATAAGTTTAAAAACGTCATTGTTCAAACTATTCTCCGCAATAATATCGATACAATGAAAAAACAAAAACCCAACTAAGAGCCAGAAATAACGATCAATTTTCCATGGATTAACGAAAAATCAATCGCTTCAACATCAACGAAAACGCTTGAACAATGCATTGTAAAGGACGTATTGAAAAGGTTAAAGCTGCTGCAAAAATGTTACCAGTGTTTTAAAGCAACTTATTTCTGGACACCAATTAAATTTTAAATCGCAGTTCCACGAGTATCACCAAGTAACATTTGGAAAGATAAAATAGAGTTATCTAAAACCATTCAATAAAATATTTTAACTAAAACACCAAGAAGTGAAAACACTACTGACAATTCCGACTTATAACGCTAAATTCAACAGGGAGAAACCCCCATAACTTATGAAGCACATTTTGCATATCACAGTGATTCAGAAATAGTTACAATTTCTTTAACGAAAATAGATGTGAAATGAAAATATATATTCCCAAATGTATAGGCAAAACTGGAATGAAATAAAATAAATTATCTGAAGGGAAGACCCGAATCTAAAAGTGAAGTCCATCGGACTGAAACTTGAAAATATAAAGAGAAATAACCGAATCAAAAATTATCTTATACGAGATGCGTGGTCACAAAACAAAAGCTTTTCAATCTATCACAATTCTTTTTTTATCACAAATATTATGGCCACCACGAACGCCAAAATAAAATATCTATGAACAAATACCATTTTATCATAAACAAAAAAGGTCGTAGCTGGATTTATTTATATAAATTCAGATACAAAATTAAAGCTTTTGCCTCTAAAACGCGATTTTTTTATTTTTGTGGCCTGGTACGAGCTTAAACAAAAATAAAAATAAAAAATAAAATTGAATAAGACCTATAATATATTATTTTCAAGCTTTTTTTTTTATTCAGTTAATTTTCAACTTAATAAATTCTGCTTCAACTAAATAATTTATAAGACTGTATGTGCCCTTAAGGCAGTGGTTCTCAAACTTTTTCTTTTTCTGTACCCCTTGAATTCTTTCACGGATTTTCTGGATTTTCGAGAGAGATAGACGATTTTTATTTTCTTTACGACCATGTGACTCGTGGCTGTTTGTTAATCGTATTTAAAATTAAAAGGGTTATATTTTCAGGACCCCTTCGCGTACCCCCCCAAGAGTCCCTCGAGTACCCCTGGAGGTACGTCGTACCCTAGTTTGAGAACCACTGCCTTAGGGTATTCCCCGAAAGAAATAAGACATTTGCGTAAAACAGTACAAAGCTCGGATCACCTGAAGATCAGGGCCCCCAGCCTTCTTTAGTTAGCCTTATAAGGCTAACTAACGAAAATATCGCAACCTAACCTAACCAATCGTTAGGTCAACTGTACGCCCTTGACGATTGGTTAGGTTAGGTCGTGATATTTTTGTTAGTTAGCCTTATAAAGCTAACTAAAGAAGGCTAGGAGCCCTGATCTTCAGGTGATCCCAAAGCTCTTTAAACACTAATCATAATGACATTAAAAGCCCAAATTGTTTCATTTAATATATAAACTGTAGTTAAAAAAAATTTTCCAAATGAGTAAAATCTGTTCTATTTTAAAACGGAGGTTCGCAGTATTTTAAAACGTATTAATATTAATAATGTATTTATAAACTAATTGTTTCTTTGAATCCTGCCTCTATAAAATTGTGAAGAAATTTCCTAATAATGTATAAGATATTGAGACAAAAGTTAATCGAATCGAACGTGGTCGACAAAAAATAGTAAAATACATTTAAACATGATTTAGAACATCACTATTCCAAATTGAAATTAATAATAAAACCCTCATATTAAAATTGAATACTTCACATTTCTGTTAAATTATAATAATTTATAATGTTTCAGACCAACAAAGACCCTAGGATCCACTCATGGCTGGTCTACCTAACTGTGGTTGTAGTTGTGTATTCCGCATGTCCTCCGTGGTGGTGGAGGGGACTTACAATTTTACGTGGGTTCCGAACCACAAAAACCTTAATTTTACTACCTTAAACTATACCCAATCTATCAACATATGCGTCTAATCGATTTTTAAATATGTTTATAGACGTGCTACTAATTACTTCCAAACTATTCCAGCTATTTACTATTCTATGCGTAAAAACGTTTTTGGCAACTGCTGTCTTGAACCTTCTATTTGTCAACTTACACCCGTTATTTCTAGTTGTATTATAATGTGATATTTCGAAAAAGCTATCTCTATTTACGTTATCGAACCCATTCATAATTTCAAAAACCTGGATTAGATCACCCCTTAGCCTCCTAGTCTCGAGTGTAGTCAATTTTAACTCCTTAAGCCTATCCTCGTACGACTTCGACTTAAGCGACGGAATAATCTTAGTTGTTCTTCTTTGAACTCTTTCGATTTTGTCTATATCTTTGCGCATATGCGGATTCCAAAATTGGATCACGTACTCCAAATGGGGTCCAACTAATGATTTATAAAGAGGAACAATAATATCGCGCGATTTGTACTCAAAATTCCTAGCTATAAAACCTAGCACCTTGTTCGCCTTATTGACCGCTGCTGTACTTTGTTTCGCCACTTTTAAATCACCAGTGACGATAACTCCTAAATCTTTTTCCTATTCTACGCTTGCCAACTCTTTCCCTGACATACTATACGCAAAATTACCGTTACGCGAACCTATATGTAAAATTTTGCACTTATTGACGCTAAATCTCATTTACCATGTGACTAACCAATGTTGTTCAGATCTTCCTGGATTTTACCTCTATCTTCATCATTAATTGCCCTACCACCCAAGTTCGTGTTATCCACAAACTTTGAAACTGTACTGACTAGGCCGACATCCAAATCGTTAATATATATATATAAGAAAAAGCAAGGGGCCCAATACAGAACCCTGAGGAACGCCGCTCGCTACATTAGCCCAACACGACTCCGCTCCATCAACGACCACCCTCTGTTTCCTACCTCGCAACCACTCTTATATCCAATTTATTACTACACCCCTGATTCCATGAGCCTTAGTTTTTTCAAGGAGTCTTTTGTACGGTATGTGTCAAACGCTTTTTGAAAATCTAAATACCTACATCTACCACCCGATGACTATCGTAAACTTCAACTACGCTTTGAAAAAATTCTAAAAGATTAATTAAGCAAGATTTGTTTCGCCTAAACCGTGCTGCGTATTTCTAATCAGGTTATGCAATTCCAAGTGTTCGACGTTAAACTGATTGGCCTATAATTTCTCGCCGCATCTTTATTGCCTTTCTTAAAAATAGGTGTTACATTTGCTAACTTGAAATTATCTGGTACGCACCCTTCAGAAATAGACGCATTAAAACTCCTTGTTAGCGGCACAATAATGCTTTCTTTTAATTCTTTTAGTTGTATGGGATATATGGAATCCGGCCCTGGTGATTTATGCATTTTTACTTTATCAATATAGCTCATTACCTCCCTTTCACTAACCACAATATTATCTAAAGTATTACCATTGTCAAAAGGTATTATGTCTATGACCGTAGGGATATTCGTTACATCTTCTTTTGTAAAAACTGACGTAAAAAATTCGTTTAGCAGGGTAGCCATTTGCTTGTTTTCAGAAACTAGCTCTCCGTCAGAATTTTTCAACGGCCCCAAGACACTCTTTACGGGATTCCTATTATTGACGTATTGAAAGAATCGCTTGGGGTTTTCTTTACCGTCACGAGCTATGGAGATTTCACGCTTAGAGTTTTTTATTACGTTTTAATTAATTACCTTCATTAACAATGATAATTTCAACATTCACTTTACTAGGCCCTAAATTCATATCCATAACTTATATCGGAAACAGTAGTATGCAGGCCATAGCCATAAAAATAAAACTTAGCCTGTCTTAAGGTTCTACCAGGGATGTCCATCCGTTTTTCATGAAGGACCATATTTCAATTAATGACCAACACCGAGGGCCAGTGTGCAAATTTTAGATAAAATTTTATTTTAAAATTAAATTTTATTGAAATAAAATATGACATTAGATAATGAATTTTCAGTATCCGCCAGCCGGGCCTGATACAAATCTTTGCCGGGCCGGACTGCCGCGGGACTATTAATTTTTATTGGTTACTGTAACAAAAATGTATCTCTTAATAATACATTATGAATCTAAAATTTAGGAATAAAACTTATATAAAATTTTGTACATAGAAACGCAGCAGGCTTAAATATTTAAACATTATATAAAATGAACGAACATAAATAGGGGAGATTTTAGCTTTGAATAAAACAAATGGTAGCTACTGAATTGAACTATTTCTTCTTTTTCTCATGTGTACATTTTATTTTAAAGAGAAAATATAGATGGTCGTTTTAGATTGGTTAGTTATTTCCCACGTGACCAATTTCGGACAATCAGGATCTCTGTAACAAGTTGCAAAGAATTGGTGGTCTCTGTGAAACTTAATACAGGGTGAGCGAAAAGTCCCTGCGCACTTGTCCACTTCCAACACAGTGCGGATACAGGTTCACTACATTTCTTGCAAGTGCACAGGGACTTTTCGATCACCCTGTATTTACCGCGTCCGTCGATTTATGGTTTCTAGTTGTTTACATTATTTATAAAGATATTTCTTATATAGAATATATACTATACAGCAACCTTTAACGGTTCTCCTACACTGAATTTTAACTCTACTGACTCGGGTAGCCTGTGTATGGTTAAGCCAAACGGAGGAGAGACCGAAACACGAATTACATTGTATACGATTTTATTCCATTAAACTTTTGAAATATGATGGTTAAAGTCGAGGAGATTAAGCTAATTACCTACATGGAGAGAGAGAGAGAGAGAGAGAGAGAGATATGAAAATAAAAACCCACTCTAATAGACAGAGTTTATTTCCACAACAGTTTAGACGCCCACTGGCATCCTCCTCTGGTATCCACCCGAGGAGGATGCCAGTGGGCGTCGAAACTGTTGTGGAAATAAACTCTGTCTACAGTATTAGAGTGGGTTTTTATTTTCATATTTTGACCTTCACGTAGAAAAAAGTGAAGTTTTTTGCATTTATGAAGAGAGAGAGAGAGAGAGAGAGAGAGAGAGAGAGAGAGAGAGAGAGATTTAGTCGACTTGAGCTAACCAACTATTTGCTGAAATGATGAGACCACATTTAACAAGCACTTTCAAACAAACAACTGCGGTTGTGAAACAATTCAAAGAAAAAATCTGAAGAAAGCCTCTTTCAGGCGCAGGATTACCAACTGTATTTTAAAATTCTCTCTCTCTCTCTCATCTCTCTCCTTCTCTTCTCTCTCTCTCTTCTCTCTCTCTACTCTCCTTTTGTTTGTTAATATCTTTATCTTTTATCATTTATTAATATCAATTATAATTGTCAAATTATAGTTAACAATCACATTAATTCCATTTATTATTACAATACGGTATATATAGTATATATATATATATATATATATATATATATATATATATTAGTGGTGGACCGGATATCCGCATAATTTTTAACATCCGCATCCACACTTCTGATGCGGTGTTATGGGGATATTACCTCTAATAAATTATGCAATTTACAATTAATTAGCTTATAAAGTAGCTTATAAGGCCCAGTCATGCACATTCATGTAAAGTATTAATTAATTATTAATGAACAAACAATATATAAACCTCAAAAATAAAAAGCTGGTAAACACAGAAATTGAATGAAACTTGTTTTCATTAAATTTTCTGTGGCTGAAAAACTATTGAGAAAGTTATTATTTTTATCATAATGAAAACATTAATATTAATTTTAATTCTTATGCATTGCCTGCCATAATAGTAATATCACGAAATTGAAAAATTATGTCATATATTCATAATTCTATATTATATTGATAGATTAACTAAAATATCCGCATCCGCCGATATTGAAACTAAAAATCTGCATCCGCATCCGCAGATGTTGAAAAACTGACATCCGGTCACACTAATATATATATATATATATATATATATATATATATATATATATATTATATATATATATATATATAGTGTGTGTGTGTGTGTGTGTATATATACACGTTTACTATATATATATAACGCGTTACTATATGTAATGTAGAATCGAAAATTGAAAATATAAGTTTTTCTTTGGCGATATGGCAAGTATGGAAAGTTCAACAATACGTCACGAGCCAGCGACTTTCCATTATGTATCCAATTTAGCTCTGCCGGTTTAGCTGTCATGTCGGTGCTTTGAGCGATTCTGAAAGCGAAGGCATTTTACTGCATTAAAATGAGTAACTTTTTTTCCATACTTTATTTATAACTGTATATATTCAGTTTCCTTCTGCTATTATTATTATTATTATTATTATTATTATTATTATTATATATATATATATATATATATAATATATATATTAGTGGTGGACCGGATGTCAGTTTTTCAACATCTGCGGATGCGGATCTTTAATTTCATTATCCGCGGATGCGGATGAGAATGCGGATATTTAGTTAATCTATCAATATAATATAGAATTATGAATATATGACATAATTTTTCAAATTTCGTGATATTACTATTATGGCAGGCAATTCATAAGAATTAAAATTAATATTAATGTTTTAATTATGATAAAAATAATAACTTTCTCATCAAGAGTTTCAGCCACAGAAAATTCAATGAAACAAGTATCATTCAATTTTCTGTGTTACCAGTTATTTATATTTTGAGGTTTATATATTGTTTGTTCATTAATAATTAATACTTTACATGAAATGTGCATGACTGGGCCTTATAAGCTACTTTATAAGCTAATTTAATTGTAAATTGCATAATTTATTGGAGGTAATATCCGCATAACATCCGCAGTCAGAAGTGCGGATGCAGATGTTAAAAATGATGCGGATGCGGATATCCGGTCCACCACTAATATATATATATATATAGATATATATTAGGGTGTGACAGTTGCCCCAACTTTGTCCTACAATGCTGTTCAAAATTTTGGTGTTGCAAATTGACATAAAAAATACCCACGTGCAATGTTTTGAAGATTCATGCATATTCGAGTGAGCACCAGCAATTTGAAAAATAGCGATTTTGCTTATACGGCATACGCGCCTATATATGAGATTACACAACCATCATAAGGGATATTAACACAAATCATTTGCCTGTCTTAATTAAAAGCTGTTCACTAACACAAAAAAGTTAATCATTCTTATTCTCTCATGGTACATTAAGGGGTTTTATCATATATTCACAAGGTATTATTTCTCTAGAGCAAGAAACCATGATTTCTGTTCGGAAACAGATGATCGTTTGCGCTGATTAGGAACGCGGAGTCTGTCATTTTCAACTACTTGAAGGACTTCTTGAAAGCGCTCCTCATCCCTGGCAACATTAAGAAAGTCATGGCAAAGTTTACACCACGCTCTGCAGCCTCATTGACGACCTGAAGCTTGTCCACAACCCGTTTCATGTTCAGGTAGTCGTCATGATCCGCCCATTCACTGGCTGGACTGTGGAGAAACTGATAGGGCATGCCTAAAATGGTGAAGAACTGGCTTGAGTCAGGCCCAATTAGGTCCACCAGGGCAGTGCCACTTTCTGGGACAGGGGAAGATATGGCTTTCCATAGCCCCCATGATTGAGCCCCACTCTCTTAGTAACTTCAGTGCCTTCATGGCAAAGAAGGGCCTTCCTCATCTCCTCTTTTGTCCTTTCTTGTACTTGGGACGAGAACAAAGCCAGTGGGGCCAACTCCTCAGTTAGGTACCAAGTGTGTCTACCGAGTGCCACACGTGCTTTGTCAACTATTGTGGCGTCATATGGGGCAAATTCAGCCAAGGTTTCGACCAAATTCAAGTCATTCAGTGGCGCACTTGCTGGAATGGGGCAAACAATCCACCATGGGACATAAACAGCGACTGTGAACACAGCAAACCGTTCTAACTTGCTGATTTGACTTTTAGTCACAACCTCGGCTTTGGGAAACTGCTCTTGATCTGGCCTGACAAAAGAACAATCTTGAGGGTATAGAGCAGTTTAGCCATCCACCTTGCTTTGTGAAGTGCGCCGGGGTAGACCATTGTGAAGTTCACTGGCTCGGATCCTTTAGTTACAAGCAGCAGACAAAGCTCTACCAGCTCCTTGTAGTCGCCACGTGTAAATGGTTGGGCTAGAGATTCACGGAAGAAGTCAGCCATCTCCTGCTGGCGCTCCTCAAACACTCCAGGCATTGCGGGGTAGTAGTATTTCTTTTTTTCATTGTACGCCAGTTGAGAGAAATGGTTCTTGAACCTAGAAATGCAATTATTGCGATTATTGTATTTCGTACTAATCTATAATATTGTTTTAGGGGTATTAAGATTGATATGATCAATCATTTACTTGGTGTTAGTATATCTTGTAAGTCTAATAAAAGAAATTCCACTAAATTTGTTCATTAGATAATAAAATTCCTTGTTATTTTGTAAAGCTTATGACTCACCTCTGGAAAACCATTATGTTTGGACTTGAAGAGCCCTCCACTTTCAAGCAATCCCAGCAAACACCTAGGATGACTTCGCCCACATGCCTGCGACATGCGCACCAGAATACGGCACGCTCTAATTCCTTTTGGAGGGAGACGCAAGCAGCTGTTTTTTGTCCTGACGGTGCACGACGGTGCTAGCTCAAACATGCACCGATCTCCAAGAAAATTTACAGGGGTGTTTCCTAGATAAATACACAACACTAAAACTTTGAACAGCATTGTAGGACCATTTTTTGATTTTTGGAGGGCAACGGTCACACCCTAATATATTATGACGTTCCAGAAGTCATCACCCCCATCTGAAGTAGCTGTAACCTTAATTTAATTAATGTTTTTTTAATTTTTTTTCCAGATTGTAGAAGATGAACCCCAATAATTTGAAGATGGAACACTACACACCTCAACATAATTCTAACATAATTCTAAATAAAATAATTTTTTCCACTTTCTACAGTATTTGTTGTTTTATTGTTCAAAAGTTATAAGCAAAACAAATGGGGTGATGATTTTGGAACACCCTTTATTTTATATATATATATTATATATATATATATATATATATATATATATATATATATATATATATATATATATATATATATAGGGTGAACCAAATGTAGGTGGACAGTAAATGATAACGTTTATTTTGAGAATACATATTTAATTTTTTTGTATACTATAATACAAATAAAATTTAAATAAATTTAGTTATAATATTTAATATAATATAACACAAACACCATAGTTATAATGAACACCATAGTTATAATATAATATAACACAAACCGTATTCAACCTACTGTCCACCTACTTTTGGTTCACCGTGTATATATATTACATTATATATCAGTATATCGTCAGGGACGAGGTGTACTTCTGAATACATGAAAGGCCTTGGAATCATTTTTCTTTTTCCTTGTGGATTTGCATCATTTAATCATTTCACGTGTTTAATTGTGAATTTCATCCCATATATAATATATATATATATATTATACATTTTAACTGCAAAACACGCAGTATAATTAACGTAAAGAACGACGCTTGTATAGGAGAATATTCCGCGCAAGATGGAGAGAGAACGAAACAAATGAAAAAAATGAGGTAACCACCCTGGAATCGAACCCGGGATCTTCCGATTGCCGTCAGATATGATAACCATTACACCACGGGCCTCACTCGAACAAATGCCGTAATTTTCTTACATACGCGCAGAAACCAATGCCCCAAGAGGGCACCTCCCGCTTGCCGTACATTATATACATTTTAACTGCAAACACGCAGTATAATAAATTATTAACGTAAAGAACGACGCTTGTATAGGAGAATATTCCGCGCAAGATGAGGAGAGAGAACGAAAACAAATGAAAAAAATGAGGTAACCACCCTGGAATCGAACCCGGGATCTTCCGATTGCCGGTCAGATATGATAACCATTACACCACGGGCCTCACTCGAACAAATGCCGTAATTTTCCTACATACGCGCAGAAACCAATGCCCCAAGAGGGCACCTCCCGCTTGCCGTACATTATATACATTTTAACTGCAAACACGCAGTATATAAATTATTAACGTAAAGAACGACGCTTGTATAGGAGAAATATTCCGCGCAAGATGAGGAGAGAGAACGAAACAATGAAAAAATGAGGTAACCACTCGGGAATCGAACCCGGGATCTTCCGATTGCCGGTCAGATATGATAACCATTACACCACGGGCCTCACTCGAACAAATGCCGTAATTCTCCTACATACGCGCAGAAACCAATGCCCCAAGAGGGCACCTCCCGCTTGCCGTA
Organism: Bathynomus jamesi; assembly: GCA_023014485.1. Lineage (NCBI taxonomy): Eukaryota > Metazoa > Arthropoda > Malacostraca > Isopoda > Cirolanidae > Bathynomus > Bathynomus jamesi. The sequence goes on from JAJOZX010000977.1 coordinate 713,649, forward strand.
CATTATATACATTTTAACTGCAAACACGCAGTATAATTAACGTAAGAACGACGCTTGTATAGGAGAATATTCCACATTGGTTTCTGCGCGTATGTAGGAGAATTACGGCATTTGTTCGAGTGAGGCCCGTGGTGTGTAATGGTTATCATATCTGACCGGCAATCGGAAGATCCCGGGTTCGATTCCTGGTGGTTACCTCATTTTTTCATTTGTTTCGTTCTCTCTCCTCATCTTGCGCGGAATATTCTCCTATACAAGCGTCGTTCTTTACGTTATATATATATATATATATGTGTGTTGTGTGTGTGTGTGTGTGTGTATATATATATATATATATATATATATATATATAAAGTAGCATTTAAATTATGTATGTTTTAACGATAAACTACGAGATACTGTCAAGTCAAAATCATTGATAATAAATGAGTTAGATACATGCATTCACTTATTAAAAAACCCATTTCCTGTTCTCGATGGGGAAGGCACGAGGCTTGAAATCGGGACCGATAACATTCGAATCAGTTACACATATAAAGCTATATATAGGTATCTCCACTGTCAATAAGGTACCACCCCGACTTTAGGGATCCAATGTTAACCCTTAAGATTCTAGCAGTACGTCAGGTGAGACTAATGTCTTCCTTTTACACATCTCTCAAACCGCTTCCATTCCTTACTATTTTCTTTCAATTTTCGTGGTACATTTATGTCAACTCCACGTTTACTCACGCATTTACCGATTACATCCATCTTTTACGCGGTCTTCTTCTATACTTCCTCTATCTATACATATTCCTATACTACACCTTTTTCATAACTCTATCATTATTTATTCTTTCCACATGTCCATACCAACGTATACTATTTTCCTTTCTTATTTCCAGTGACGTTTTCCCTCCACACCTTTTCCAAGCATCTTTATTTCCCAAACGGTTTTTCAATCCGTTTGACGCTAATCATGCTTCTTAAAGTATTTCTCTCAACTGCTCACGCTTTTGACGGTGTATTATCACACCAAATAAGTGCCTCACACCCACACATCAGTGTAGGCACCAAATATACCTCTATGTGAACCTCTTGTTGCATCTTCACCCAAGAACTTTCCTCCTACCAGTAGGGATTTACCGTTTCCCACTTCACTCTACTTTCAATATCTTACGTACTTGTACTTCTTTTGTTAATCAAACCCAAAATATTCTTTCATATCTATATTTTTTCCGCTCACTACAATATTACATGATGACACTTCTCTTTCAACGACGAGAACCTTACTTTTATTTAAGTCCGCTTTCAATAATCATCTTTGACATTTGTCAAATTGTCACTGCTCTCTGATTCAATCAGAAGCA
>JAJOZX010000977.1:720000-777500 GCA_023014485.1 Bathynomus jamesi
TTATTTTTCTAAAATTCTTTAATGTTTTAAATTACACAGCTCAACAAAAAAATTTTTTTGTTTCGTTGCCAAGGAAATTCGTACGAATTTAGAGTATTTTGGGGTTGCTGAATTCCAAAATGAAAGTAGTTTTTCCGATTTGGCTCTAGTTCTTGAGATAATGAATACCCTCAATTAATAGGAAACGTAACCATAACGCGTGCATATGGGAAACTACCGGAACATTCTAGATGGTGAGACACGCGAATATTCTTAGTGTTTACTCGCGATCATTCTAGAATATTCCCCCTCCGTATAAGTCATCGGCCACCCAACCAGTAGTCAGTTGACAGTGTGGTTAATGTGAAAGGTTTCAATCGATACAAGAAACTCAAGTGGGATTATCCCAATTTGGAATCAGCAAGGCGACCTGTGTCACACAGCGAAGACGTTCCCATACCAGTGTTTACCACACTGCCCGACCTTCCGTTGTCAGAATTTGAAGAAATTCAGGACTTAGGTGGTAGTAGTGGAAGTGACTATGAAGGAAGCATTTCAACACCTCAGCAGTTCTCCCAAGACGAACTCAATGATGATACGGGACCTCAGTCTGTCAAAGTCTGCTTCAAATACATTTGTAGATCATTCCTGGACTAAGTATGGAAAAAACTAAAAGCTGGAATTTGATGGCCCTCAAATCCGTACACTTATCAAGGATTCTAATTTCACAAAATTTATGAATGGTGTTGAAGCTTCTGCCTGGTGCAGTTATGTCTCAGTTGTCAAGAACTTCTTGGGTAACCACAAAGCAGACAATTATGAAGAACTGGTGCAAAACATGCTCACAAACTTGAAAAGTTGGGTACTATATGAGCATAAAGATACACTTTCTCCATAGCCACTTACACAGATTTCGGATAATCTTGGTGATTTTAGCGAGGAACAAGGGAGAGGTTTCATCAAGATATCAAGGTGATGGAGGAAAGGTATCAAGGCAGATGGGACAGACACATGATGGCAGACTATTGCTGGAACTCCAACGTGATTGTCCTGATAACCACATAAAAGAGAATCGTACAAACAGAGATTTACTATACATTAATTGTAATTATGCGAATCAGCTTACTGGTTTATCTGTTATATACCGAATAAAATGCCATTATGTATTTCATGTGTTTACTTTTGTATGATTTGAGACAATTTCAATGCGATTTGTAAGTAGGCTCCGCCTGAACATTACATTTTTTGCATTTTTACGTGTTTCAATGGGGTACCAATTATCTCATAAATTAGAGCCAATCTAGCAAAACCGATGTCATATTCGGAATCAGCACCACAAAGTTACCCCAAAATCACTCTAATATGATTGGCAATAAAATGAGTGTTGACTAGTGTTATATGTTGGAGTTAAACTAATTTTTTCATTTGTTAATTTTTTTCAAACGAACGGTAAACTTTTCATAACTATCCTATACGTAGTACAACAGATAAGAACGAATATAACAGAAATATTTCTCTGTACGAATACTTATGAGCGCTATTGTGTGTGTGTGTGTGTGTGTGTGTATATATATATAGCGAGAGAGAGAGAGAGAGAGAGAGAGAGAGAGAGATATTATAAAGTTACAAACATTTCATATACAAAATAATAAAGAGATGTTTTTATTCGCAATAAGTATAATATTTCCTGAATCTTCTCACGTCTTTTTGTCAATTTGAAATATTTGGAAAGTTTTTCGAAAATAATTTATAAAACAAACCTTTTCTTTTTTTAGGAGGGAGGGGGGGGGGGGCAAGGGTGCAAGTTAAGAACCCCTCCCTCTCATTTCTTATTCTTAAAGGCCGTAAACAGGTTTGGTTATTTGGTTCTTGCATTAATGGAGCCTTTGTTCCGCCAACCATACCAACCATCGCCTGATTGCACCATGATTTATGCAGTCTCCGCCCGTCCCGAATGCTTTGTCTTCCAGGTCCTTCATTTCATGTTTCAACTCTCATAAATTTGTGTCTTGTTTCCATCCGAAAATAAACATTCTTTTTGGGGGGGAGGAGGGGGGAGGAGGGGAGTGCTGGTCCAGTTTTAATAGATGTCTAAAATATGCATAAAAGAACTAAAAACAGCATCTTGCCATTGAAGAATTCTTGTCTTTGAACGATGCTTTGCAGTATTTAGAATTTGAAACATTTGGTAAAAATTAATAATAGTGGACAATTCTTTGTTTTGTTTAAAAACAATAAAATGATCAATAAATGGCCTTTTATGTCATGAAAAATGGTTTTAGTAAATAGAAATTGTAAATAAATCTATAAATAATAATTAAACATGGGCCTAGTTGTTGTAGCGTATAGAACACCGGTTGTAAGAAGAGGTTATTTTGCCACTAAAATTCAATTGAAAATGAGCCTTACTGTAAATGTAGTGGATATGCGTTCCAAGTTGCAACTTGGTAAGGCCCCCTTAGATATTTAGATATTGGGGCGAATAATTAATTATATTAGCTGGAATCCATATTGGGTTCTAAATAAATCTGACCTAAGTTAACCTAACCTAACTTACCTAACCTAGCTCTGTTGGGCGACTTATTTGGAGCCCAATATAGATTTCGGCTACTATAATTAATTTCCCAAATATCTAAGTATACGCTACACGAACTAGTCCCATGTTTAGCATGGGAAAACAAAACTTCTAAGGTAATTACTCTAACCTACAAAAAATTACATATGGCTGCGTGCTTTATTAAAAATCTAATAAGCAATTTATTTTTTTTAAATGAAAAAAAAAATTGTTCACTATTCTTAACTTTGGCTCAACATTTTAGCATTGTTTTAGGATCAATGAAAGAAAGCCACCCCCCCAAACGTTTCTAGTAAACAATGCCACCCTAAAAAATTATCAAGTAAACAATGCCACCCCCCCAAAATCACTAAAGTAAAGAACGTAAGTAAAAACACCTTTATGAGGACTTGTTTATTATTTATTACTGTATGCCCTTGATAATTGGTTAGGTTAAGTCATGATATTTTTATTTAAACTAACTAAAATATCACAACTTAACCTAACCTAACCTAAATAACCTACCTATCTAAATAACTTACAGATTAATGAAAGAAAGTCACCCCCGAATTGTGTCAGTGAAAGAAAGCCACCCCCGACCCGTTTGGGGGTGGCTTTCTTTCATTGATCCTTGTTTTATTTAAGAGCGATATCTGCCAGTGTTATCGGGTAACACCGTTTCCCAATAAACGAAGTGAGGTCGGGGTTCGAATCCGTATGATATTTGTATAATAATAATACAGGAATTAGAGCAATGGGGCCGCATTAGTTGGCCTGAACGCTGTTCCAGTTTTTGGTCCTCCTTATTGAATATTACAAGTGATAGTAAATATTATAGAGAAGAATTTCTAAAATATTTGGAAGAATGGTTGGGCTACGTCGTAGCCAATGTCGTAACATCGCATCCTGTTGATCAGCGAAGTTAAGCGACATTGGGTCGGATAGTAGTTGGATGGGAGACCGTCCGCTGCGTCCAGACTATGTAGCGACCCGTGGTTCGGATCACGTAAAGCCGTAGGTCCCCCCTCCGTTATATGACCTTAGATGTTGCGAAGGACGTTAAACAACCCCAATTATTATTATTATTATTGGAAGAATGATTACGAGTAATCCAGTTAATGAATCACATTTTTAAAATAGTTCCAATGATTGAAATGATTTAACAGTGACGAAACTCATTCTAAAAAGACATCAAAATAATGTTATTTTACATAATTATCAACCTGAAAGTGGATCAAAGAATGCAACTAACCTTCTTTTGTCGTATCTTGGGATTATATTAATTCTAAGTGTTGAATATTAATGGTAATTTACAGTGGCGACTGGCGTATAGGAGCGATGGAGCGGTCGCTCCCCCTTGCTTGAAACGATAAATATTAATTTAACAGATAAAAAATATATTAATTTTAAGATATTAAAAAAATATTCTTGAAATATATTTTAAAAATTCATGTGGCATTTTGAGTAAGCCTTCATACAGTACATAATATTCTAAACTTATAGCACAGCTTCAACCAGCGTACTGCTGTTTGAATACAAAATAATATTGCAGCCGAATGGAGCGATAGATTTTTTCGCTCAAGTAAATATAAATTATATTTTACTGTTGTAATGAAAATATAAGTACAATCGTGAATTTTTTTTATAATAACAACTTTATTTTTACTAATAGTTACTTCAGTAATAATGATATAAGCCATTTATATGTATTTTATTGAAATTATTACTTATTTGTAATTAACTAGAATTGTACGTCTGGCATAGCCGCATATGTTAATACAAGTACTCTTGTGAGCGACAGTTGGATTCGCGCTAGCCTATTGTGAGTCCGTGTTGTCGTACAATTTTATGAAATCGCACCCCCATACATTTATACCACGAGTCGCCACTGGTAATTTATTATAATTAATTTTTAATATGCATTCTCAAGACCATGAAATTATATCTGAATGTGATTTAATTAAATCTCTAATAAATTACCAACCTCAAAGGGAGAAAATGGATAAAATCCTCTTTGGTTCTACATTCTAATTACTGTTAGTTACACGTAACTCCTGCATAATCTAACTTACGTGCAACTTACTTGTAACTTAACGTAACGTAACGTTGATGTATTTTTGTCAGTAACTGTGGCGTAACTTACGTGTAACTTTACTTAACGTAACGTTGATGTAATTTTTTTGTCAGTAACTGTGGCGTAACTTTTGCATGTGTAACATTCTCGTAACAAACATGTACTTAAAACAAACAATATTTCCAAAGGAAAACAAACACACAAAGCGGTAATAAGAAATGTAGTAATCATACAGGACATAAACATTACTTAAAAATAAATAAAAACACTAATTAAGAAAAAACAAAGTAAGTTACACAGGACCTATAGGTACGTACAGTCCTGATGAATCTATATTATATATATATATATAATATATATATATATATATATATATATATATATATATATAACTGTAAAATAGTGTTGAACATTAAAAAACACATCTAAACAAACACTTTGTTCTGATGTTTTGAACACCTTCAGAGCTACATATATTTTGTCTGCAATTTACTTAATTTTGAACAGTTTTTAGAGATTCAACAAGTGGAAAACACAACAACAAAAGTTACGGAAATGTTACGGAACAAAATATTGGATATGGGTCTTACTTCCTGAAAAACAGAAGGTTACGGAACGACCTAGAGTAAAAAAAAATATATATATATTTTTGTTACAGCTGGAAAAGTTACGCTAATGTTGCATATCGAATTCAATGTTACAAAACCGTTACGTTAATATGCGTAACTGACGTGCAACTTATATGTAAAACTTTTTAGGGGTATAGGACCATATTAACTCGAGTTGGTAATGATTACTAATCAATTTTTAGTTAAATTTATAAAATAAATTACATTTTAATATAGCCTATCACGGTATGGTTGGGATTTTAAATATGGCATTATTTCCAGTGCTTAATTCTCTCAACTATTAAAAATGTAGAAGAGAGTTGAAAATATATTTATATTTTATGTTAAACGGATTTTCCATTACGTAAAACCAAAAACTAAATAATAATAAAAAGAACCAACTAAAAAAAAAGAAGAAAAGTTCATCTCGCAACACTAAAATTAGTGTTTTTGAAAGAAGTTTCTTCATCTCCCTCATCCTCGTCAAGTAATTCCAATAATGAATGCGATAATATCCTCAACGAGAGTAACACGTGAGGATAATGAAAGCTCCAGGCCAACTTTGAGAGTCTCGCCTCATAAATGCCATTCAAAATGGAGAAACTTTTCTTAAGAATTCAGGAAGGTATTGTCTGCGGCGAAATTAATGTCACTTTCATTTTGGATATTGTCATTCGTTTCAAGTGGCTATTTATGGATTCTTTCGTCGGAATCTTGATCCCTATATGGATTTCAAAAGTCTTCATTCAGAGAAATGAGAACGAGAAACTTCATAATTCTATTTTTCAATTATTTTTTGCCTTTAGACTTTAGTATCGTTTGGTAATTAAACTGTAATTCATGTAATTGTAACTGTAATCGTATTACTGATAAATTTAATTTCTATTCTAAGAAGGCAAATATAGAACTGATTAGCCTTTACCGATAATAATTCTAAAATGAAAAATATCTGTGGATTCGCACGAGAGATTATTTATCTCTCTAGCTATATAGCTATATCTAAAAATAGATACTTATATAATATAAGTATCTATTTTTTATGTATCTTTCATCTGTAAATAGATAATAAATACATAAATAAACTTATTTTTCGAAGGGAATACATGTTATGTTTAAGATATGGATTTTAAGGTGGAGTTACAGTTTGAGTCTCGAAATGTAACGCCTTTAACAAGTTCCTATGTGGGACTGGCCGGTATGTTATTCTTATTCCCAGTAAAAATGAAGCGTCATTAACACGGAGTCCTTATTATCGGAGGTACTGTGTTCTCTTTGCAGAAAAGATAACAATGAATCGCTGAGACTGGGATGCAACATGTAACTCTTTCATTTCGGTTACAAAGGGGTTACTGGATGTCTCCGGTGTGAAGTTAAGATTTTTCTCAACTCATACGACAAATCATGAAACAAAAATAAAGTTTTGATACTGTTTATGCAAACTTAGCAATTGTTAACTTTTTGTAGGGTTAAGTTATAATCGCGTGTATTTGAAACGTTACCAAATAGTATCTTTCGTCTGTAAAAGGTTAAATGAAAATAGTTAACTTCAAATTGCTTTAACGTTTAACTAACTCACGATATTGTATGTACATCTCTCTCTCTCTCTCTCTTAAACATTAATCTTAAAATATAGTGTACACAAACCCCACCAAATAATGTAATGTTCCGCCTTGTGATTCTCCATAAATATAATTAAGTTTCCAGTGATAATGAACGTTGTATAAGGTGTGTTCGAGCTGCATACACGGATAAAATTACTTCGTCTCGACCACAAATTCTATCTGAAAACCCTTTTTTGTCCCTAACTAAAAATGCGATTAATTTCCACACATATTAAACTAGAAATACCACGATTATTAATAATTATGAGCTTCACATCCATTTCGTGTAAAATTTGGCAGTTTTTTATTGGTTGATTTTTGTGTTTTATTGAATTAGGAAAGGAATTACAGTTCCTTTGATCGAAGTAGTTACGTTCGAATCGATGAAATTGAATGCGTGATTCGATTTCGGAGGCGATTCGTATTATATCGAACAAGTAATGGAAGAACGAAGAACCATTTTTTAATATATACAGAGGGATGACAAATGTAAATAGACACCAGATAGATGATTGTCCTCAAGAACAAATGGCAAAGATTATCAATGGAATGCCAGAATGTGTGTGTGTCAGCTTTATATAATGCAAAAGGGAACGCGACACGATTCTAAATATATTGACTCAATAAATTTATTATTAATTGACTTTTATGATCAAATCAAAAACTATGAAAAACTGAATGTGTTTACTTCTGTCAACCGTCCGTGTGTGTGTATATATATATATGCCTCTCTCTCTCTCTCTCTCTCTCTCTCTCTCTCTCTCTCTCTCTCTCTCTCTCTCTTCCTCTATTCGGATTGGAATCGGTCCCTGAAATCCAAAGTTTTCCCTCAACGGACAAAACCGGTTCGTCGTTTTGTTGGTGAAAGTCGGCAATATCGACTTCCAATTTAAGACGAGAAATAACCCTTCATTCTAACATTCTAATAGAAGACTGAGAGAGAGAGAGAGAGAGAGAGAGAGAGAGAGAGAGAGAGAGAGAATAACTGAATAGCTACATTCAGTCATCGATAGGATTTAATTAAACCATCCATTGAAATACAAAAAGAATGTAATCTTGTATTAATTGCTTCGGAATTAGATCAGTTGAGTGACTTTAGAGATATAAGAAAAGAGAGAATCCAATTTTTTCACCTCCATTTGGAACTAAATTTTTAAGGTAATACAAGCAAAAAGGGGTGTTTTCATATATATATATATACGAGTATATATATATACTATATATATATTTATACACAGTGTGTGTATATATATATATATATATATACACATATACACATACATACACATATATACACATACACACGTGTTTCTAAAGGCTCCTTTTGGGTTTTAGATCTTGATTTACGTTTCCGGACCCAACTCGTCTTTCAGTCAAAACATGATTTCTTATAATGAATCTTTGACTAAACTAGGATTCAGTTTCATCATTTTTAGTCGTCGAAAAGCGTAATTATTACGCTTTTCGTTGAGTAAAAATGATGAAATTGAATCGTAGTTGGAAATAATGTTGAATTACTGATTATATTAGGCCGTAAAATATAATCAGTAATTCAACATTATTTCCTACACTTCAATATAACATTATTCTTTCATTGTGAAATTGAATTCAGTCATATTTTGTTACACAATATTCAATACATAATTGCGGTTTATTAGTATACTTTTGGGTATTCAATTAAAATACTGTGAATAAATGGGTAAAAAACTATTCAATGATTAGGATATGAAACCCCGATACGCCCCAAATGTACCCAAAATCGAAACCGAACTGCATGGAGGTTTTTGGAGTAAGGACTCTTGCAACGCTTCAGATGCAAATATCTTTTCAATGAGATTTATGAATTGTTGGTCACGTTCATGAATGCGAGAAAAATATCACCGTTTTTGGCAACATTCGGCATTTATTCTCAGCACGTCTGCTTGGATCTATACCCATTTTGTCGGCAAGACTAAACAGTTGACACTATAAAAGACTAACTTAACCTAACTTGACCTAGCATAACCTAACCTAACCTAACTTAATCTAACTTAATTTAATCTAACCCAGAATATACTTGTCGGTAGAATGTAAAGTTGATTACTGGTGTGATTCAGTAAAATATTTTCCAATATATATACTGTGTATATATATATATATATATATAGTATATATATATATATATACTGTGTGTGTGTGTGTGTGTGTGTGTGTGTTATATATATATATTGCCGGCCAAAGGTCTGAATTTTTAATCAAAATGTTCCTCTGATAAAAAGTTGGTCGAAAAGTTAAATGTGTGTTCCATTTGTCCAAAGTACACATTTTTCCATTCATTTCTTCGGTCGTTGTTTTTTTGCAAAGACATGTTTTTTCTTGTTAATGTTGCTTCGTTCAGGCATTGTAGCTTTACCTTTAAGACCTCCACCTCCTCTAATGAGCTTTTCTGACAGTTTAAAAAAGAACATTTTTTGAAGAGACGCAGCTATGGGAAGTTCAAGGAGTGTGTTGCTTGTACCGTTAAACGTAAAGGTGGGTCTATAATGATCTGGGGATGTTTAGCGTTGCATAAACAAAATTGAATTTCATAATGTCGACGTTCGACTTTACGCGAGTATATGGATTTCAGATTTCGAACTAATTTCAGATTTTCAATGAAAATGACTAACCTAACTAAACCAGACTAACGTAACCTAACCAGATCTAACCTAACCTGGCACAATGTAACCTATTCTAACCCAACTTAGCCTACTAACCTGACCTAATTTAAACTAACCCCTTAGTATCGACCTTATGCATGTCGACATTGTGCAGATCGACTTTGTTTCGCTACCCGGATATTTCTCTGTTAACTGGAAATATTTACAGAATAATGAAAAAGGAGCAGTATTATAGCATCTTGGCCAGACATTCCCTGCCCAGTGGATGATCTCTAATTGGACAAAACTTTTAATTTGTGCGCGATAATGCTCCAAAACACACAGCCATAAAAAACAAGATTTGGCGAGAAAAGGGGTTCCTGGAGACCTAAAAAAATGTCCCCCCCCCCACCCCCAATCTAAAACACTGACATGAATCCCATCGCAAAACTTATGAAAATATCTGACCAAAAAGGTAACCAGGGGAAAGCCAAAATAGCTAGAATCATTATGGAATGCTGTACAAAGGATTTGGAATGAAATCATTGACGATTATTTACAAAAATTTGTCTCCGGTGTCAAACAGATACTCTGCATTTATCAAGGTGAGAAAAATGATATAAAAATATTGATTTATAATCTTATTTTATACAAACTTAATTTGTAACATATTATTTCTATACAAAAATATATATATATATAAAAACGCATTTTTTTTTTTAATCAAGTATCCTTATTATTACAGGAACATTTTGATTAAAATATAGTGCCATCAAACTTTTAACCAGTCTATATATATATATATATATATATATATATATATATATATATATATATATATATATATATATATATATATACACAAACTCAGAATGGTCCCCTGAGAAATTTATATGTTAAACACAGACCGTGCATGGAACAAGGAACTCTTCTGGGAAAATCCACTATAGTCCGAATAAGTAATGGTAAATGACAAATACCATAGTTTTTCTTTTTCATGATGCTAGCCCGACGTGGGCAACGGGTCTCTCGCAAAGAGATCCCATAAATATAGCTTCCCTCACCAGCTATCTGCAAAGCAGACAGGATCCAGCTTTGGGACATGGACCTAGGGTTTAAAGCAAGCCTAGTCCCTACATTCAGAACCTCTATATAAGTAAAAGACTCGTTGCATTCACGTCGGATTGAATAAACAAAGAAAAAGGGGTAACTATTGTATTTTTAGCCAAAAAAAAAAAAACTTAAACCTCAACCGGGACATTGAGCGTCCACTTTTCAAGGCACGTAACACGTCCGTTTAATATACACAAACTCAGAATGGTCCCCTGAGAAATTTATATGTTAAACACAGACCGTGCATGGAACAAGGAACTCTTCTGGGAAAATCCACTATAGTCCGAATAAGTATTAAACGGACGTGTTACGTGCCTTGAAAAGTGGACACTCAATGTCCCGGTTGAGGTTTAAGTTTTGGTTTTTTTGGCTAAAAATACAATAGTTACCCCTTTTTCTTTGTTTATTCAATCCGACGTGAATGCAACGAGTCTTTTACTTATATAGAGGTTCTGAATGTAGGGACTAGGCTTGCTTTAAACCCTAGGTCCATGTCCCAAAGCTGGATCCTGTCTGCTTTGCAGATAGCTGGTGAGGGAAGCTATATTTGTGGGATCTCTTTGCGAGAGACCCGTTGCCCACGTCGGGCTAGCATCATGAAAAAGAAAAACTATGGTATTTGTCATTTACCATTACTTATTCGGACTATAGTGGATTTCCCAGAAGAGTTCCTTGTTCCATGCACGGTCTGTGTTTAACATATATATATATATATATATCCCGATTATACTCTATATGCAAATGAAATAAAATCCCGAGGAAATTTTCCAATATTCCCAATATGTTTCTCATTTTATTTGCATGCATTGAAGAAGAGCTAATCTTAATTCTAAAATTAATATTTAAGGATTAATATTTAAAAGCCTCTCATTCATTTGACTAAAATAAAACGCGTTTAAACTCTTTTAAAATGAAACTCAAAGTGAAATGCAGAGACTGTGCATCTCATACTACTCTCTGTAACAAAGAAAATGTCAATAATAAATCCTACTTTGACGTAAATTAATCAAACTACAAATCAGTAATGAAAATATACTATAGACCATTTTCAGATAATTGCAATTTCCGACTCATTGCGGGTAATCCTTGCAGTTAATTGATATGTGAGTTCCCTAATAGAAACTCATGAAAGAGACGTTAAACATTTGATTAGAATTTACATTCTATGAATATTAATTAAACACCTCAAATGGTTTAGACGTTTATATGCGTTATAGAAACATTAATTTTCTTCACTGTTGTGACGGTATCATGAAATTTTTTGGCTGTGTCACGATAAAATGAACTTAAAGGAATTTATTAATGACTCGCTAAAACAAGAGATCATGCCCCAGTTTAGTTCAAAATCACATCAAAATCATACATATTCCCTTAATAATTCAACCTAACTTAACTTGACTTAACCTATCATAACCTAGTTTAACATAAACTAACATTCTAACCTAAGTATACCTAACTTAACCTAATCTAATTTAAAATGACCTAATCTAACCTAACCTTGCCTAACTTAACATAGCATGACCTTACCTAACTAAACCTAACCTATTCTAACTTCACCTAATTCATAGGCGTTCTCAATTATTTGGACTTATCCTTAATATTTGGTAGTTCTCGAAAACAAACTGTTTAGTTCACAACAACCAAATACTGGATATGGGTACCTTCTTGCCAAGCTGCCCGCAAAGCTAATGCAATCATGCAATGACTCCACGAACCATTAAGTTTATTAATTAAAACCGCAATTGCATGGTTCAATTAACCATTTGAATAACTGTCAAATATCGGGTGATTTTTTTTTCTAAAAATGTGACATTTTAAAAGGCTTATATCTTTTCTTTTTTTATTAACTAAAATAAAAACATTCAATTTTTACTGTACCTTCTCTACATATGGGAAATCACATAGAGTATATTTTGCACTAGGGGACTAATTCCCTATATGTAGAGTAGGTACGGTACAAATTTCATGCTTTTGTTTCAGTTAACAAAAATACGAACCTTTTAAAGTGCCACATGTTTAAAATTAACAGAGTTAAACAGTTGTTTCACAAAGTATTTTTCTAGATAATAATAATAATAATAATAATAATAATTAGCAGTTTTAAAAGTATTGTGTTAAAATGGTAACACTAAACTTAAAATACCTTTCAGTGTTAATGATACCATAATTCGTTTTGTTTGAGTGTATTAGTTTGAATTTGTAAATATAATCAGAAGTACAGGGTGTCAATAAATAATTTTGAACTGTATGGTATTCAGAAATTGTATCCCAAATTTATTAACACTATATATATATATATATATTCCTTTTTTTTATTGGGGTTGTTTAACATCCTTCGCAACATCTAAGGTCATATGACGGACGGGACCTACAGCTTTACGTGGGATCCGAACCATGGGTCGCTACATAATCTGGGCGCGGAGGACGGTCTCCCATCCAACTACTACCCAGACCCAATGTCGCTTAACTTCGCTGATCTCCGAGAAGCGGTGTTACGACATTGGCCACGACGTAGCCCGTATATATATATATATATATATATAGAGAGAGAGAGAATTAGTTTGGTTAAAAATAGATTCTTTTTAGCCCATTTAGTTCCGCCCTAGTTTTAATTAAGGTTATACAAAGAATTAATTTTTTTAAAAGACAGTTTGCAAATCTAGAAAAAAAAAAATTGAAATTTTACAGTTATTTTTGCGAGAGATTTAAATTTAAATTTGAGATAGAGGTTTCTGGATTTCTCGATTAAAACATGAAATATTATATATATATATATATATATATATATATATATATATATATATATATATATATATATATATAATATATATATATGAACTAGTATGTTTCATAGACTGCTCTCGATTTTCCTACGAAATTGCAAACAAGGGCAGTCGATGACCCTGATTTTGTTTCTGCAATCGGTTTTCTTGAGAAATGATAAAGAAAAATGTTATTGGATATTGAATAAATTTATTTACTGAAACGACGCAATACACTCCAACATCTTTTTGGAAAAACTTTACTGCGGATTCATCGTCAGGCACATTTTGCCATAGCCACTTCAAATTAATACAAACATCACTCATTGTTCTGCAAAAAAAGATGACAAGAATTAGTGTGATATCTTGCAAAAAAAATTGTATAAGAAACTCGATTAGGTCAGGTTAGGTTAGGTTAGGTTAGATTAGGTTAGGTTAGGTCAGGTTAGGTTAGGTTAGGTTTCTCAAGAAAACCGATTGCAGAAACAAAATCAGGGTCATCGACTGCCCTTGTTTGCAATTTCGTAGAAAAATCGAGAGCAGTCCATGAAACATACTAGGTCATATATATATATATATATATATATATATATATTTGGGTGACGAAAGTTTTGTTCCTCCAAAAAGTATAAAATATATAGATCTCATTTCTTTAACGCTTTTGCAATTTGTTCAGTTCCCATGGCAACTACAAACCATTCGCGAAGGAAATATTTGTTTATTTTCTTTTTCAAGTTTTCTTTTGCGATAAGGTGGTGAGTTTGGCATTTGTGTATAACGTATAAAGCAACAATACCAACCTTAAATCTAGAATTTAATAATATAAAGTACTTTTGCTGTAATAATTTATAAATGTCTATAATTTTTTAATGTACGAAGTTAGAGAAAGTTCAGTTACAATAAAATACACGACTATTTACGTAGATACTATAAATTTGTAGAAAGCAACGTTGATGAATACATATATACTGCAGGTGTTTTAGAAACAAAACGTGTGAATTACGTCCTCAAGAAAACTGTTAAAAAGGAAGCTTTTTTCCGCACTTTTACAGTTGCCATGGGAACTGAACAAATTGTAAAAGCGGTAAAGAAATGGAATTTATAAATTGTAAACTTTTCGGAGACAAAACTTTTGTCACGTATTATATATATATATTATAATATATATATATATATATATATATATTATATATATATATATACAAACTCAGGGGACCATTCTGAGTTTGTGTATATTAAACGGACGTGTTACGTGCCTGAAAAGTGGACGCTCAATGTCCCGGTTGAGGTTTAAGTTTTGTTTTTTTGGCTAAAAATACAATAGTTACCCCTTTTTCTTTGATTTATTCAATCCGACGTGAATGCAACGAGTCTTTTACTTATATAGAGGTTCTGAATGTAGTGGGACTAGGCTTGCTTTAAACCCTAGATCCATGTCCCAAAGCTGGATCCTGTCTGCTTTGCAGATAGCTGGTGAGGGAAGCTATATTTATGGGACCTCTTTGCGAGAGACCCGTTGCCCACGTCGGGCTAGCATCATGAAAAAGAAAAACTATGGTATTTGTCATTTACCATTACTTATTCGGACTATAGTGGATTTAATTTTCCCAGAAGAGTTCCTTGTTCCATGCACGGTCTGTGTTTAACATATATATATATATATATATATATATATATACAGGGTGTAACAAAAGTCCATTCTCATAGGGAAATAATATATAACAGAATTGAACGAGAAAAACGAGTAGAAATGTGTCAAAGGCTATATTGAATGCAATTTGATCATGTACTGGATCAATTGGTAAGTTGATTGTATTGTTTGTAATGTATAGTTAAAACAATTCTCTCGTTCAATTAATTCTGTTATATCTTATTTCCCTTTGAGAACGGATTTTTGTTACACCCTATATATATACACCGTGTGTGTATATATATATATATATATATATATATATATATATAGAGAGAGAGAGAGAGAGAGAGAGAGAGAGAGAGAGAGAAATAATACCTCTGTAAACGAAGTTGATGCGTTCCAACGAAACACTTCGTTGTCAGAAAATTCGTTATCAGAGGTAGCTTTAACATAAGGTATATAGGGATAGGTTCCAATACTTCATAATAAGAGGTACACATCGCTACATTTCATCAGGTTAACAACTAAATTTAGCTAATATATACCTGTAAAAAAGGAATATAAATTAAAATAAGCTGAAAAAGAAATAATATGATTAAAAACTAATAAAAACACATTAAAAACTGTAACACTTATCAGTTAATTCTGTCAGAGCTTGCATTTTATTGATCACCACTGCCTTTGCTCCTACTCCTCCGATTTGGTAGTGGTGGGAGGCGATGTGGCAGGAATTAGTCATGGGGAGAGCTACCAGGATCCTTGCTTTTCGGATCTGGCTGTGGCTTTTGCGGCTGTGGGTTGGATGACTTCTTCTTAAAGTAGGCATCAATAGTGGACTGCTTGGCCGATCCCTCGCCTTCCTGAGCCTTCAGATGATTAAATAGTCTCAGTGCCTTTTCCATAATAAGCGCTCGACTGAGTGACATATGGCGCTGCGTCATGTCATCCACCGACACACACACATAACGTCTTCTCCATCTTCTCAATCAAACTGCTTCTTCTTCTTGTTAACTTAGTAGCAGTTAACACAGTTGTAGACTGAACCGATGCCTTCACTTTCCCTGCTTGATTTAAAATGGTTTTTAAGGTGGATTGCGCTAACCCTAACGATCGCGTCGCTTCAGATTTCTTCTGGTCCGCCTCGACCCGCCTGATTCTTTGCATTTTTACATCCAAAGATGCACTTTTGACACATTATGATCACTTTCACTAGAAGGCTTTTTGCCAGACATTACGGAGGCTTTTATTCACTGTAATTATACACAATTAAAGAACAAATATATTTCATCAACAAGAGCCGGTCGAACAATGGCGGGCAGGAGAAGGAGACTAGCGAAGTTGTTCGCTCATTGGCTGATAAGAAATATAAACAAAACATTGCCACGGTTGCGTTTACAAAGATCTGGCTGCGTTTACGCTCGTATTTTTTGAACCGCTGTAAGAAATTTTTCATTTTTTGGTTTTTATAAAAAAAAAATTTGTTTTTTTTTACAAAAAAAAGCCTCCAGTAGAGATTTCGTTATAAAGGAGTTTCGTTCCCAGATGATTCGTTAATAGAGATATTACTGTATACATATATACTGTATAATTCAGACATGGGGCCGAAGCCGAAGCCAAAAGCTTAATAAGCCTAAAGTTTAAGGGCTAAATTAAATAAAATATAGTCTAGCTTCAAAATTATTTACGTCATTGTAAATTGTAAAACCAATTTATTATTAATGAAGGTTACTCGATTCAATTCAATTAAAAAATTACAGTCTTTAGTACAAAGTTTAATTAATTTCGATAATGGAATCCATTTGCAAGAGATAACATCTTTCTTCCAAAATGTATTAATAAATAAATAAATAAAAATAAAACCTGGACCGGAAGAGGAGTTCCATAGGTAACCTATTCTAAATTAGTACAGTATTGGTTAACTATTTTTGGGTATTAGTATTACTAATAATAAAAAATATTAAAATAGTTAAATACAAAAATAAAACCTCTCAAACTTTACAAATAACTAAGTCTCGAAGCCGAGGTCTCAAAGCCGAAGCTGAAGTAAGTCGGCCATTTTCAAATTTTCGGAGCCGAAGCTGAAGCCGGCTTCAGCCCTGTACCTCATTTTTTTCATTTGTTCGTTCTCCCTCCTCATCTTGCGCGGAATGTTCTCCTATACAAGCGTCGTTCTTTACATTAATTATACTGCGTGTTCTTTGCAGTTGAAATGTATATATAACTTATATATATATATATTATATATATTATTATATATATATATATTATATATTATATATATATATATATATATATATATATTTATATATATATATAACAGATTATATTCTGTATGTATGCGTATTATCCTATCTTTGCTGGGGCCTGGGGGCTGGGGTTGGGGCTGACGAAGGAGATAATTGCTTCTTTACTTGTTTTGCCAATGTAGTCATGTATACACATTTTATGTGTAGCCGTTCTCAGTAAATTCAGTGAAGTCGCTCACTAAAAATGACTTTGGTATTGTTCATCTGACAGTTTTCTAGTCTTGATTTTTTATTTTCATTTACGTCAAAAGTTAACATTTGCGTGTATTAAATTGCATTTTGCTTTTGTCTGACAGTTTTTACGTGTTAACAGTATCTGTCTGTAGGAATTTTACATTCTCTCGAGAATTTCGGTTTACCTAGGTTTACCTAGGTGTTGATACCAAAGATAATACGATCCATATATCTCTTGAATCCTCTGTATTTGCTGGCAGTAGGGTAAACAAAAGCGGTAATTGAAATAGTGCTACACTATATGATATATATGTACACTAGTTTAAGTACGTGGATTAATGTTGTTTAATCGTACTGATGACACATAAAGTATATCTTTGGTATTTCCATCATAGTATGTATGTACATATATAGATATACAGGTTAGTGATACATTGTATATCTATATATGTATATACATAAAATAGTGGTTGTACTTTCGGTACCACGCGTACAATTAGACAAAACTAGTAACCATATTACTTAAAGTAGTCTAAGAGCAAAATACAGAAAGTATAGTTGTCACCCAACAAAGAATATCTTGACAAAAGTAGTCAGCATAAGAAAGTAACGTAAATTATTTAAAAAAAAGTCTAAAAATACTAAAATTAAAGAATAGACCTAAAGAACAACCAACCTAAAGTGAAGAATATCAATTACAGCAACCACAAATAATACTGCATACCAACGAACACTCCAAAATTATCTCTCGATTAGCACAGAAATTTCTCTGAGATAAATTCTTCCTAGAAATAAAACTTTTCTAAATGGGTTCTTCTACGCTCACGAGCGAAACAAAGCCGAAGAGAGAGAAAGAAAGAGAAAAACTTACCAAAAACAACAAGAAGAAAAACAACAAATTTAAAGTATTTAATAGACTTCCAAAACTCCTTTGAAAGCATTTCGTTTCTGGAAAATTAATCAATTAAGGGTGTGAAAATTGGTCTGAAATATTTATTTATTTAATTAATGCTCTTCGGTGGTTAGCGTCGCTGACTACGAATCCATCGGCCCCGGGATCGACACCCGGTGACGGCAGGCGGCTCGCAGCAAAACCCAACTGTTTATCCTTCCACACAATAAAGAAATTGATTGGTAGGTAAATGGGTACCCTGGGTAGCATAATGGTTAAGACGCTGGGCTGCCGGTGGGGCGTGGTTTGGATCCCACGTTAAACTGTAGGTCTAAGGTGGAGTGACAAGCTTGACCTTCGTCAGAATGAACAATTCGGGCGGAAACAAAACCAATTGTTTAATTACTATACCAAATATAAATGAGATAGCGTTTGAGGTTGTGAAGGCGTTATATCAAATGACTGCCATTCATATTCCTTATTGGGTAAACAATGAACACGTATGAACGTGTTGAAACCTGATCGCGTGGTTTTGAACCAAAAGTCACGTACGTTGTTTAAATGCATCTTAGGCCTACGTGAACTTTTAAATGCTATCCTATGTTTTCCACTTACAGTAAGTATTATTGATTCTATTACTTTATATTTATTAATAATAAACCCCAAATTTTACAATCCCAACAGTGGTTTAACTCCCTTCGTAACGCAAAAGTCATGTGATGGAGGAGACTTACAGTTTTACGTGGGATCCCAACCTTCAGATGGTCGTAAAGAACGGTCACCAATTGAACTAATGAGCAGACCCATTTTCACTAAACATCGCTAAGCTGAGTATATTGTCTTTAGTCGAATATTTGTTCTGAATTTAAATCTGTTGATACCTATATTTGAGGTATAAGGAACATTTTTGCAGGAACGAGGGGTATGTCGTTATACGCATCATTACCCCTTCTAAAAATTGTAATGATCGTGGTGTCCAATGAGGTGTTTGTTTCTTGTGAACTGAGTCCCCCGCTTTATAATATATCACATATAGTCAAATATGTGTTTTGAATTTGAATCTGTTGGCTCCTATATTTCGGGTATAAGGAACACTTTTGTAGGAATGAGGTTATATGTCTTTATACACGCGGTTGCCCCATACAAATGTTGCGATGATCGTAGTATTAATTAAAGCTTTTGCTCTTTTAAAACTTATTCCCACTTGTTAGTACTGTGTACTAGCCAAATATTTTTGATTTGGATTTAAATTTACTGATGCCTATATTTTGGATATAAGAGACATTTTTACAGGAATGAGGGGTATGTCTTTATACGCATCATTACCCCATCTAAAAGTTGTGATGTTCGTGGGTTCTAGTGAACCTTTTGTTTTATACGAGTTCAGGCACATTTTTTAGTATATCGCTTTTAGTCGCACGCTTGTTCTTAATCTGAATCTCTTGATGCCTATATTTGGGGTATAAAGAAAGTTTGTGCAGGCACGAGGAGTCTGTCGTTATACGCACTATTATCCTTTCCCAAAGTTTTAATACTCTTGATGTTTATTTAGTCTTTTGTTTTTTGTGAGTTAAAACCCATTCTTTAGTAAATCGACTATAATAAAATATTTGCTTTGAATTAGAATCTGTTGATACCAATATTTAGGGTATAAGGATTATTTTTGTAGGAACGAGGGGTATGTTGTTATATGCATCATTACCCCCCTTCTAAATGCTTTGATATAATCATGGTGTCCAGTTAGGCTTTGTTTTTTCTGAATTCATCCTCATGTTTTGGTGTATATATCACCTATAATCGAATATGTGTTTTGAATATGAATCTGTTAATGCTTAAATTATTTAGCACGGAGATACAGTCACGCAAATAGCGACAATACAACAATGACATAAATTCAAGTGTATATACGCATATATATAAGTCACTTGACTTGAAAGATGAACGCTTAAACAAAATAATTTTTAAAAATTGACAGTGTTATTGCTATGCATATTTTATTTTAATAATCACAGCACACACAGAATGTCACAGATTAAGTCTCAGAAGGAAAGTAAAAGATTGGAACCAACATTACTTCGATTCATCATATGCCAGTGAGCCGACATAATCCTCTTACGTAAGCTTCTCGTTGGTATTACCAGCACTTCTGATTTTTGTAGGTTAGGTCAGTGGTTCTCAAACTGGGGTACGCGAGGGAATCTTACGGGGTACGCGAATGGGTCATGAAAATATTACCCTTTTAATTTTATATACGATTAACAAACGGCCACGAGTCACACGGCTAGCGTGATGAAAAATAGCATTATTGGTGTTACAACTTCTGGCTTTCAAATATTCATCTACCGTGAAAAGTAAATTGGTTAGGAATAACGTTGCAAAACAGGAACAAGCCTGTGTCTACAGCATTCCCTGTAAAAGTTGTGATTTAGTATACGTAGGAGAAACTGGAAGAAATATTGCAACCCGTATTAAGGAACACAAATATGCCTTCAGAAGTTGTAACACAATAATGCTATTTTTCATCACGCCAGCCAAAATAATCATGCTATAGATTGGGAATCAAGTAAAGTACTTTATAAATGTAATAATTATGTCAAAAGAAAAATAATAGAATCTGTGTGTATAGAACAAGCGGATAATTTTAATTTGTACGAGGGTACCTATAAGTTAGACCCTTTAATGAGATTCTTGGTCAAAAAATCCCTTACGGAGTCGGGTGAACGGGTTCTAACATAAGTGTAATTAGTGTAAAGGTAATAATAATAAATGTTAAAAAAATGTAAGTGCAATAATCAATGCAGTAATTATGTCAAAATAGTAGAATCTGTATGTATGAACAGGAAGATAATTTTAATTTGAGCGTATGTACTTATAAGCGGGACTCTGTAATAAAATGCCCTTCCGGTTTCGGTTTACAATTTCTTTATAATAAATAACAATAATAATCAATAAATAATCAATGTAATAATAAATTTATAATTTCTGTAATAAATAACAATGCAATATTAAAGGTAATAAATTGAATATAAATGTATAATAAATGTATAGAACGAGTATATAGTTTAAATTCATGCGAATGTACCTATAAGCGGGTCCCTTTAATAAAAAATGCCCTTCCTATGTCGGAAGAACAGGACCTAATTTATTCGTAGCGGTCTCTTAAAGGTTCCCTCCTCGCCCCCCTTTTTCATTTGTTTTTCGGTTTATAATTTTCGTATAATAAACAACAATGTAATAATCAATGCAATAATAAATTTATAATTTCTGTAATAAATAATAACACAATATTAAATGTAACATATTTAATAATAAATGTAATAATTATGTAAAATAATAGAATCTATATGTATACAACAAAAAGATAGTTTTAAATTTATGCGAATGTGCTTAAAAAGCGGGTCCCTTTAATAAAATGCCCTTCCACTGTCGGAATAACGGGACCTAATCTATGTGCGAATTTCTTAAAGGCTCTGGACTGTCTTCCCTCTTGTTTATGGTTCATTCGTTTTTCTGTATCCACCCGAAGAGGATGCTAGTGGGCATCGAAACTGTTGTGGAAATAAACTCTGTCTATTAGAGTGGGTTTTTATTATCATATTGTGACTTTCACGTAGAAAAAGTTAAGTTTTTTGTATTCTATCTTAATTAATTACAATTAAAGCAATATATAAATGCGCAATCTCTTAAAATGTGCAAAATCCATTTGCAGATTTTTTTATTCACCCCCCCACCACCACCATAGAGGAAGAAGAGACCCAAGATCAAGGTTCAGGGTTTTTGAGATGCCTGGACACTCGGCGTTTGAAAGAGTGGAGGTCATAGACAGGGGGGAAGAAGGCTTGAGGAAGATTGTTCTAGAATAGATTTAGGGGTTATAATGACCGATGATGCGAAATTTGAGATACAAAATCAAATAGCGATTAACAAAGAAAAACGGGTCGCGGGACAGGTAATGAGAACCTTCAAAAGAAGAGACCAGAAAGTAAAGATTCCCCTGCTGAAAATACTGATCATATCAAAACTTGAATACTTATCAGTCTCAACGTCCCCATATAAAAATGAAGAAATTAATACACTAGAAGAAATTCAAAGAAATTTCATAGCCAAGATTGATGGCTGCAAAGAACTCAACTACTGGGAAACACTACGTAAATTAAATCTGTACTCCCTGGAAAGAAGAGAGGGATACACCATAATTTTCATATGGAAAATGATCGAAAAACTGGTACCAAACCTCAAACTCAAACCCAATTACCATCCAAACAACAGTGGAAAATAGGAATGGTAGAATGTGCAGTGTTCCCAAACTAAAGGCCCGACAAGGGACACCCTCACCTCAACACTGAAGCTTGGTTGTCAGGGGGCCAAGACTTTTTAACTAGCTTCCAAAGGACCTCAGAAACGTGACAGGGGTCGAAGCTGAAATCTTTAAAGGAAGACTAGATGCCTGGCTCAAGGCGCTACAAGATGATCCGGGTGTGTTTAGCTATGTGCGGTAGAGATCGCAAGAGAGCAACTCGCTCCTCCACCAAGCTAGGCTTAGAGGTGAGGCCAGCCAGCTTGACCTTTATGTGAAGAGAGACCAACGCACGGAACTGCTACGAGGTTATGAGGTATGAAGTATATACATATATAATAAAAATATATTAAATAAATAATAAATTAATGGAGGTAAAGACCTTTACACAAGTTGGGGGATATTCTATTTTTTGTAAACAATCATTCAGGAAAATCCAAGAATATATAACTGATGGTTTTACCAATATATATGCCTCTTTGGTACTATAATAATAATAATAATAATAATAATAATAATGTTAAATTGTTAATGTTAATGATTAATGATTAGGATTGCTTGGGGCTGGGGTCACCATTGATCTTTTGCAGACCAAATATAGTTATTAATTAAAGTAAATTAATAGAGTGAGTTTTCTTCTTTCATTACACAAAAATAAATGAGTTATGAATGAGGCAAAATAAAAGTTGGTTGTTTGAATGCAAGTTCAGTTGAAATGAATAAATGTGCACTTGACTAATGACTTCATTATGATAATGACTTCAGTATTAATAACGCGCGAGGTAATAAAAAGCTTTATATAAAGTTAGGTGAATGACACCAGGACAAAATGGGCCTGTTACAAACGTCGTTTACATAATGATATCTGCCGTGTCACTGAATGTCCTTCGAGGAGAGGTGCAACGTTCAAGGCCGAAAGAATGCGTTGAGCCTGGCTCGCGATGTGACGTCATCTTGGTCGTGGACTTTTGAAGGAGTCTCCGTCGCTATATATTATATATATATAATATATAATATATATATATATATATACTGCATATAAATGCCTCAGATGAAATCACGAAGCATTTACTTAATCAGGTATAATCCTTTTATTGCTTAAAAAAAAAATCTTTTCTCTCGTTCAACCCTTAATTATACATAAAGAAATGAAATGAACTTTCCCTCTTTGAACAAAGAGGGAAGTTCTTTGTTTGATAATGTAATTATATTACAACTCTCAAAAGATGCTATTTACTCCCTTCTCTGATTTTAATTTCCTCCATTCCTTTACGAGCTACTTATATATATATATATATATATATATATATATATATATATATATATATATATATATAATATATATATATATATATAATATATATATATATATATACACCTTACCTTACAACCTTACAAAGGTTCCGCGCGATGATTTCTCATTTCGCGAAGGTCAAGCTTGTCGCCCCTCCTCTCGAGTTGGCCTGGTGAAGTAGTGAGTTGGATTCTTGCGCTCTCCACCTCACATAGCCAGGTACCCACGGCTCATCGGGGATTGTTCTGAGCCAGGCGTCTAGTCTTCTTGAAGATTTCCACTGCAACTCCCTTCGTGTTTCTTAGGTCTTTGGGCAACTGATTAAACAGTTTTGGTCCTCTCACTACAAAACTATTTTCTTTCAGTGTTAAGGATGTTCCCTGTCTCGCCTTCAATTTGGGAATACGACACAGTCTACCGCTTCTACTTTCCATCGTTGTTTGGGGAGTTATGGGATTCAGAGTAAGATTAGGGACTAGTTTCTCCATTATTTTCCAAGTGTAAATAATGGTGTATCTCTCTTCTCCTTTCCAGTGAATATAGGTCTAGTTCTCGTAACCTTTCCCAGTAATTTAGTTCTTTGCACCCATTGATCTTGGCTGTGAAGCTTCTTTGGATCCCCTCCAGCTGTCTAATGTCTTCTTTTTTATATGGGGAAGTTAGGACCGAGCAGTATTCTAATTTGGTATGATCAGGGTTTTCAGTAGAGGAATCATTACATTCCTATCCCTTCGTTTAAAGGTTCTCAATATCTGACCCGTTATTCTCTTTGCTCTGTTTACTGCTATCTTTTTGTGTTTCAAATTTCGCATCATCTGTCATTACAACCCCTAAATCTTTTGCTCTGGAATTCTCTGAATTTCCTGTCCATTTGGGGTATAATATTCCATGCACTTTAGGTCTTCTCTTTTTCCGTACCGTAATAGCTGAAATTTCTCGGTGTTAAACTTCATATTGTTGTCTTCAGTCCACTTGTAGATTTTGTTCATGTCGGTTTGTAGAGATCCTATGTCTTCTGGGTTTCTTATTTTCTACTGATCTTTGTGTCATCCGCAAAGGATATATATATATATATATATATATATATATATATATATATATATATATATATAATTAAGATTTTATTCCATACTGGATAATTAACCCTTTATTAAAATGTGAAAATGTGGACGAGTTTTGGAATCAAAATCAAACGTGGTCTGGAGAGCTCTTGAAAGCCGTTCCAGTTGAGTGGCTCTGAAATCTCGTTTTTTTTTCATTCGGAATCTCATTTTTTCACATTTCGTTGAACGTCGAGTGTGGAAAGAGGGAAATGCCAAACGCAAATGGAAAAACTAATTGCTACTGGCGTAAATGTTTTCAAAACTCCGATGCTGGTGGAACGTCCTTCCCGGAAAGACCTTTCGAACGTTCTTCCTGGAAATTCCCTTGGAACGTTTTCTATAGACATATCCTTCCCAGCAAGGAATGAGACTTTTTATAAACGTTAAAAACGTTTATAAAATTTTAATAAAACGCTGATGGCATTTGCTAAACGCCTCATTTCTTGCTGGGTTGGAAATTTTTCCTTCGAAAATTTAAGTTGGAAAGCCTCTTGGAAAAATCACCCTGAAAAGCCCTCGGAAATGTTTAAAAACGACGATGAAATTTTGGCCTGAAAGTTATTGTTGTTGTTGTTGTTGTTGTTGTTGTTGAAAGCTCCCTGGAAAATACTTCATGGAATCATGCACAGCTATATATAACATCTTTAGAAAGCTCTGATTTTTTAGTGGGAAAAAGTTGTGTAAGAACCATCCTGCCTCCTTCAGATAAAACTAGAATGAGCACTCTGTCATTTGCAAAGTAATGAACTTCCTTTTCTTTCTGGCAAAGACCTCGAAAGAGTCAAATGCACCGTGAATCCAGCGATCTTTGATTATTTAGGAGCCGACTTGGCTAAAAATGAGGTCTGTGATAATGCTTAGTTTTAAACCATTGTGAAGAGTTTTTATACGATATAATTTTGCATTTCAACCTAATTATTTATCTTCTGCATAATGCATTCATTATTACGTAAAGAATTTATGACCCCCTAACCTTGGTTTGCTTCCGCCCGAATTGTTCATTCTGACGAAGGTCAAGCTTGTCCACTCCACCCCTATATATATATAAAGATTAAAAAAAAGGATGATCAACGTTCACATCAACATTATAAAGGTTTAATATCTAAACGTTTCGGAAACTAAACTCCCATCATCAGTTGCTGAAACCCAAATAAATGAAATGAAATAAAATAAAACCGGCGAAAGTCTAGTTTAACAAAGACATCGTTAGATTAAGCAATTTGTTTATAACTTACGAACTCCACAAACGTACGAATGAAGTTTGGAAGTTAATTTCATGACATTAAATTCGAATTAAGATTAATCCTCAAATACAAAGTTAAAATACACAATCAAAACAACCATAAAAATATTATTAACTTGCAATGGTTAATTTATATGCAGAATTATAATAATTTAACTTTGCCATATATATATATATATATATATATATATACAGAGAGGGTTGACAAATACTCGCTATTGATAATACTCGCTATTGAAAGTGAATTTATAGTCTTTGATGCAAAGCTTAATAAGTTCCAAAACGATGTGTGCAGGTAGTGGCTGGTCGTACTTATGTAATTCTCGGGAGAGAAAGTCAAGCATGACGATATGCTTGACTTTCTCTCCTGAGAATTACATAAGTACGACCTGCCACTACCTGCACACATCGTTTTGGAACTTATTAAGCTTTACATCAAAGACTAAATTCACTTTCAATAGCGAGTATTATCAACAGGTTTTGGGATGGCCATGGGCAACCCTTGTCGCCCCTCCTCTCCAATATTATATGGAGTTTTTCGAAATTACTTACATTCCGAGAATCCTGGGGGTTGGCATCCCATGGTTGCGGTACGTCGACGATATTTTGTGTATCTGGGCCCATGAATCGTGACCTGGATGACTTCCTCCTTCAGTTAAATGATCAAGTCCCCTCCATTAAGTTTACTTTAGAAGTGGAACAAGACAATTCAATCCCGTTTTTGGATGTGCGTGTGCATAGGGAAAGCCCAGGTTTTAAGTTTACTGTAGTATCTATCGGAAAAAACAAACAATTTGTCCTACGTACACTTTTACTCTGGACATGACACCCCCATTAAGAAGGTTATATTTTCTTCAATGTTTCTCCGCGCTTTTAGGATCGCCAGTCCGGAATACATCGATGCTGAATTGAAAAAAATCAACGGTATTGGAAGTGATCTGTGCTACCCACCTGCGTTTATGGAATCTTGTCTTAACAAGGCAAAACGAACCTTCTATCGTGTGAATAATAACACTCGCACGTTGTCAAAGAATATTTTAGTACTTCCATTTTTCCCAGGCTTTTTAGGCATTGCTAATGTACTTAAACTTTTGGATATTAATGTAGTATTTTCATATAACAATATTGTGAAAAATATCATAGTAAAAAATAGCCCCACCAGTAATTCAGGCATTATCTATAAAATTGGTTGTAAACAATGTGATTCCTTTTACATTGGTCAGATGGGAAAGGATTTGCACACGCGTGTAAAACAGCATCAATATTCCGTTAGAACGGGGCAGTCGTCCAGTGCCCTTTTGTCCATTTGTCAGAGTTATCCCACTGTATTGATTGGAATAATGCTTCAGTTTTGTTTCACTCTAGCAAACATTGTTAATAGAAATATTCTTGAGTCTGCTATTATCCAACTTACAAATAACTTTAACATGAGCAAAGGTCTTTTTCAACTCGATCCCGTTGTTTGAATTCGTTCAGAACGGATTAGACAAGAAGGGTAGAGTGCTAAAACTATGGTAGTGTTTCCTTATAAATTTGTATGCTTCTCTTACAATTTTATTTTTCAATTTAGTTTTATATTATTTTTTGTGACCTATATATCATTCAGGCTTTATCTATAAAATTGGTTGTAAACAATCCATTTGATCTTGTGTTGAATTCTTTCAGAAAGGATTTAGACAAGAAGGGCAGAGTGCTAAAACGTAGGTAGTTTTCGCTTATAAATATGTATGCTCCTCTTCCAATTTTATTTTCAATTATTTATATATATATATATATATATATATATATATTTTTTTTTTTTTTTTTTTTTTTTTTGTGTGACCTATATATCATTCAGGCATTAACTATAAAATTTGATCTTGTGTTGAATTCAGGCAAAGTGCTAAAATTGGTAGTTTTCCTTACAAATTTGTATGCTCCTCCCACAATTTTTATTTCTATATATATTATATATATATATATATATACATACAGTGTGTAGGCTAAATAAAGAAGTGAGGGAATGCATTTGAAAGTGTTACTCAGATGCGGGGGGGACAATGGCGAGCGCGGCGAGCCCATACAGCTGGGGGTCCGGGGGCATTGTAAGCCCCGGGAAATCTTTTGAAATCTGACCAATTTCAGGGATATTTTGAGGTCATATGCACTGGATATTAGGATATATTCCATGGTTGAAGATGCAGTATTTCCAGTGTCATTAGATATACGACATCCAGTACGATCAATAAAAATAGCTAACAACTGGAATGATTAACTAAAAAAAAGTTAACAACTGGTACGCCGTGGTGACTGTTTCACCAGATCTTTATAGGCTAGCACAGTAGCACTGCCTCAGTCGAAGCTAAAAGAAATGAAGCAGTTAATGATTCTTTCTCATATTTCTTCTATGGGTGGGAATTAAAATTTCATGACGTTAGAGATTTGTAAGTTCGGATTTATTTGAAATAGTGAGGGAACGCCGTTCCGTCTACCAAAAAAAGTAAGGGAACGCCGTTCCCACGCGTTCCCACAGCACTACACCACTGTGTGTGTATATATATATATATTTTTTTTTTGTAACCTGTATATAGTCTTGAACTCTTTATTTACTTCAGTGTTCCTGAGGATGTCATTAGACAAAAGCGCTTGAGCACCATTCTGTGTTTCCTTTCCTTCATGGTTTTATTCATCATATATATATATATATATATATATATATATGGGATGAATTTCACAATTAAACAAGGAAAAAGAAAAATGATTCCAAGGCCTTTCATGTATTAAGAAGTACATTCCTTGACGAGCTGTACTTCTAAATACATGAAAGGCCTTGGAATCATTTTTATTTTTCCTTGTGAGTTTGTATTATATATATATATTAGCCCCCCGAAAAGAAATTCTGGCTACGCCCCTGCTTCTGTATATGTATATTAAGTTAGAGCTTAAGCGGAAATAAGATGAAAAGTTTAACATTTTTTACATAGCACATCATTCCGCCCATATGCCCATTTCAGGGTACGAGCAGCTCGCAGCAGAATTGCCAAGCAAACAGGGAGTCAAGAATACTCTGCGTTATCTTGGTTCAAAGAATATCCAAACCCGTATTTGTTTTCACGCAATTTTCGTTAGTTTGTATCGCAGACACCTCTAATCATTATTAGTCCAGGTGCATGATTCTTCAGGAGCAACATGTACCGTAATTTTGTGTTTCCTTCCCAAGGCAGCACAAATTTACCCGCATCAATCACAGTTACATTCGTAACTACCCGAGGCCTGCTCTACACAAACCGGACCAAAACCCACAAGCAGCTGCACTCACAAACCTTGCGTAAACAGGCCTGTATCTATACTAATAATAAAAGGACGCGCGTGTGTGTGTGTGTGTGTGTGTGTGTGTGTGTGTGTGTGTGTTCCAGCCATAACTCCAAAATGGAAGCAGTTACAAACATGAAACTTCACACACATATTGATTAGATCCCCAGGTTGTGCACCTAGGTGTTAATAAATTAAATAATTAAAATTACTGGGCCCCGAAAGCCCCAGCACTGCGATTAAACTACAGAAAAGAACGTAGCCGTGAAAATTTTGAGCTTCACATTGTGTCAAGATTTCTGAATCTTAAGATTTTCATGACTAATTATTTGGGCAATAAAACTATAGAAAAGAACAAACTCATGAAAATCTTGAGCTTCACATATAATTAAAACTAGCGGCGTTGCCAGGCTGGATGTTGAACGCTATATATATGCGCCTCGGTGGTGTAGTGGTTAGCGTCGCTGACTACGAATCCATCGGCCCCGGGTTCGAGACCTGACGGCAGTCAGCGCGCAGCAAAACCCAGCTGTTCATCTTTCCACACAATAAAGAAAATGGTTGGTAGATAAATGGGTACCCTATGTGGCCTAGTGGTTAAGACGCTGGGCTGCTGATGGGGCGTGGTTCGGATTCGACGTTAAACTGTAGGTCTAAGGTGGAGTGAAAAGCTTGACCTTCGTCAGAATGAACAATTCGGACGGAAGCTAACCAAAGGTTACCAAAGGTATATGTGTATATATGCCTGGTTAGGTTAATTGAATGTCCGGTTAAGTCATCTGAATGCCCGATTAGGTTAATTGAATACCCGGTTAGGTTAATTGTACGCCCTTGACGATTGGCTAGGTTAAGTCGTGACATTTTCGTTAAAGCTAACGAAAATATCACGACTTAACCTAACCAATCGTCAAGGGTGTACAGATGACCTAACCGGGCATTCAATGAACCAAACCGGGTATTCAATAATTTTACCATAGGTTTCGATATATTAATATATATATATATATATATATATATATATATACGTAATGACGTAATGATCTTGATGACGTCATTTAATTTTTTTTAAATTAATTATTTAATTTATTAACACAATTCCACCTGGGAGTGGGCAAGCCAGCCCAAGTCTCAGCCGGTCCCAAGCCCGGAGAAAGGAGGAGGGTTGGCGGCAGGAAGGGCATCTGGCCGTAAAACTTTTGCCAAAACCTTATGAATGCAGATCCATTATAATAAGAGGAACAACAAAAGTAACGGAAATCTCCAAGAAGGCACAGGAAAAGAGATTGAGATGGTATGGGCATTGGGCATGTACAGAGGAGGGAGGAGGAGTATGTGGGACGACGGATGCTGAGGATGGAAATTCCAGACACGAGGAGAAGAGGTAGACCTAAGATGAGGTGGCGGGATAGACTGAAGAAACATATGAGTGAAAAGGGACTGGAGGAAGAGGTGGCTCAAGACAGAAGTAAATGAAGAAGAAGGATAAATTAAAAGATGGATGGACAGTGTTCGGGACGACCTGAGGGAGCTGGAGCTGATGTCGAGCTGGTACAGGATAGACAAGAGTGGAAAAGGAGGATCCGCAGCAGCGACCCCGCGCAAGTGCGGGACTAATAATGTTGTAGAAGAAGAAGAAGATTTAATTTATTAACACCCAGGTGCACAACCTCGGGACCTAATCAATATACTGTATATATCGAAACCTATGGTGAAATTATTGAATACCCGGTTAGGTTCATTGAATGCCCGGTTAGGGCAGTAACTCAGTAATTTTAATTATATGTGAAGCTCAAGATTTTCATGACTGTGTTCTTTTCTATAGTTTTATTGCCCAAATAATTAGTCATTAAAATCTTAAGATTCAGAAATCTTGACACAATGTGAAGCTCAAAATTTTCACGGCTGCGTTCTTCTGTAGTTTAATCGCGGTGCTGGGCCTTCTGGCCCAGTAATTTTAATTATTAATTTATAACACCCAGGTGCCACAACCTGGGACCTAATCAGTATGTGTGTGAAGTTTCAGTTTGTAACTGCTTCCATTTAGAGTTATGGCTGGAAACACACACACACACACACACACACACACACACACACACACACACACACACACGTCATTTTATTATTATTATTATTATTATTATTACTAATTTCACACAGACTATCTTTGTTTTCCCGACAGAAAAGTTTGATTTAAACCGTTTCATTTCCTTTTTATTTGACTTCTGTAATTTAAGTATTTGTTTTCTGTCCGAAATTTTATCGTTTTATTATTTGAACAACCAACTACATTTTGAGTTATTTTTTGCTCGTTTTTCTCTCTACGTTCGCATTTCCGGTTCTCATTTTATGTGCCAAAATCTATATCTTATTTACATCCTGTAAATGTAGTCCTATACAGTATAATTATTTGACTTTATATTTTAATTATATTTTAATTATATTTCAATTAATAATAATTGCTCTTTCTCTTTTGTATTTCTCAATTATGTTTTCTGTTTGAAACGACGTTAACTTTTTTATGGTATGATAATTGTATGACAATGCATTTTCTATAAAGATGTCGGACTCACAAATTCGCAATGTTTCCTTACGACGGAGGACGAACCCTCCTTGAGGCTACACGCTTTACTTCAGTGTTCGTATTTTAATTCTGAAGTGTGTATAACCAAAGGCTACCTCATTCTTATTAGGCCACGATCGTTTTTTAACATACAATATACAGGGTGGCGCAAAAGTCACAACATACAAAAGGCTTCAAACAAACATTTTTCATTCCTTATCGCGCAGTGTGACTTTACTGATTTTGTTCTGGCTAAAGTCAGACGATTTTACTCAATCTCGAAAAGACCTCTGTGCAGTAAAGGGTTAAGAGACGTTTGCTTAATCCTTTACTGTACAGAGGTCTTTCCAAGACTGAATAAAATTGCCTGGCGTTAGCCAGAACAAAATCAGTAAAGTCACACTGCGCGATAAAGAGTTAAAGCTAGCGAGTACGTAATATTTACTTTACGTTCACGAGGCCCTTCGATTTTAAATGCACCTTCACAAATTTTGAACCAAGGGCTTTGGATGTGAAGCTCAAAATTTTGATGTCTGTGTTCTTTTGTAAATTTGCTGACCAACATTTTTTTACTTGATTTAGCTCACAGGCTTTCTGTAGGAATGAGAAGAGCCGTGATTGCTTGATAGTAGCCAATCACGGTTGGTTTTTCAAACCCTTGCGTCTTTTTTTTCTTTAAGTTATTGCCCCTACCATGAGCATAATAAAAAAGTGGAAACAAGCATTTAATATATGTTGTACTAATTACACTAAATTCTGGGGGAGAAAGATGCTAATATTTTAAAGGGGAATAGACACTGTTTTCTCCTATCGTTTTTTGGACTATGCAGTTAAGAAACAAAACAAATCTTAGGCGGAAAAAAGGACTTTCTATTCTGTTTCATTTTCGTCTTATTTCTGGTTCATGAGTGAAAGATCTCAAAGTGAGAATCTCAAAGAAGTTATTATCAAATCCGTCCATTCCCACTTTCCGTTCCTATTCAAGAATTTCACACTCCGATAATTTAATACGACTGACATTATATTATCCATTCCTTCTTATCTCTTAATTGCGTCATGTTCCCTTTTCTCCATACTTGAAGAAAGACACGTCAATTTCGAGGAATTTTATGCAGAAAATATTCAGTAGAAAACCCGAGAAAAAACTCAAACAGGGAAAGAAAATGTATAACAAATTTAACCCACATTCAGCGAAGATGAAACTTGGATAAGGAGAAAAAAAACACTAAATGTTGGAACAATGTTAGTAATGCTTCATTAATTGACAGAAACTCAAATCCTCAAAAATTATGAAGAAAATATTGGATTATATCCAAAATGGGAGAAGTAGTTAAGACATATTTAGCGACTCCATCTAACAGCTTTTATGTTAAAGATCGTTTCACAAAACGGGTAACAGATTTATTGATAACTGAACTGGATTCCTTCCAAAAGTAGTCGATAATAACTTGTCAAGAATTAATTTTTAGTATTAAATATGGTTAATATGCAGCAAATAGCCCCACCTCGACTTTTGGTACAAAAGTTAGTTATTAGGGTGTGTTCTCATGTGCTTTCCTCAGAAATGCCACTCATTTGCCCGCATTTAATTGAAAGTATGGAAAAAATCGGGGTTTTTCCGTTTTATTTTCAAGTAAACACGGGGCAAATGAGTAGCATTTCCGAATAAAGCACATGAAAACACACCCTAATAACTAAATTTCGCACCCATAAAATGTATGTTACTGCTAACCTAACCTAATCTACCTAACCTAATCTACCTAACCTACCTAACCTAAATGAAGAGATTACCATTATACCCCATTATGGTACTTACGTATTATCGGGACCACCAAACTGTTTATTATGTATTTTTGCTCTCGTCATTTTCGTTTAAACTAACGAAAATATCACAACTTAACCTAACCATTCATCAAGGGCGTACAGTTGACCTAACCGGGAATTCAGTTGACCTAACCGGGCATTCAGTTTAATTGAATGCCAGGTTAGGTCAATTGTACGCCCTTGATGATTGGTTAGGTTAAGTTGTGATATTTTCGTTAGTTTAAACGAAAATGACGACAGCAAAAATACATAATAAACAGTTTGGTAGTCCCGATAATACGTAAGTACCCAATTATCATTTATCCATTTTCAACACTTTAACGTAGCCAAGGTCACAACTTTCACAAATCTCACTGTACATGTTTGGTTCATTAAGGCGTGTCTGTAATTGGTTGTTTTTGAGTGATTAATAGCCTACTATTGGTTAAAAAAGGTGCGCTGTGATTGGTCGTCGACACATTTCCAGAAAATTGTCTGAGAGCGAGGATGTCTTATGCCTACTGGCAGGTCGCGAAACAAAAAAAAAAAAATGGTTAAAACTTAAAAAATCAATAACTTTGTTAATTTTGAATTCCGGGAGGTCTGGCTTTCAACAAATTTATTCTATTGCTGTATACTACCGAATGCTAAGGTCAAAAATTATGAACTCGAGGTGGGGCTATTTGCTGCATATTAACCTTAAATATTAATTAAAAAAAGTCTAATTATCAGTACTTATATAGGGTGATCAAAAAGTCTCTCCGCAGTAGTAATAAGATATTTACTTTATTGAAATTTTACATAAGGAGATATAAGAATTCTACAAATGTATAAATAAATATATATATATATATATATATATATATATATATATATATATGATGAATAAAAACCACGAAGAAAGGAAAAACACAGAATGGTGCTCAAGCACTTTCGTCTAATGACATCCTCAGGAACACTGAAGTACATAAAGAGTTACAGCCTATATATAGGTTACAGAAAAAAATATATATATATATATATATATATTTATATATATATATATATATATATATATATAATAAACGAAAAATTAAATTACAATTAAAAAAAAAATTAAAGGATTGTGGGAGGCGCATACAAATTTGTAAGGAAAAAACTATTGATTTTTAGCACAAATCAAATGAATTCTTTCGACCAATGTATATATATATATATATATATACTCTAAACAGGTAACAATGATATGTCATTACATTTATAGAATTCTTATATCTCCTTATGTAAAATTTCAATAAAGTAAATATCTTATTACTACTGCGGAGAGACTTTTAGATCACCCTGTATAAGAAATATCTCGCTATGGTGAAGGATTTCGAAACATTATTAAGGGTGAGAAAGTATGTTTCTTTTAAAAGTAAAAAAATTATATTTGGCCTTTCATCAACAGGAAAAGAAGCTTGTAGCTTTATTATCACCATTATTAATTAATTAATTAATTAATTAAAAAGTCAGAAAATAATACGACTCTGAAATTAAATTTTTTAAATTATTCAAAAACTATCTGAACAAGGAAAAATCACCTCACGGAACTCTTGTAAGGTTGTAATTTTAAATATAACCAAATTTAGAAAGTTAAAAAAAATTAATTTGAAGAGTTTTGAGAATTTCAGAATATCAACCAAATTAAATTGATTAAATTAATCTTTAGAAACATTTAGTCCACAGACAGTATATGAACATAAACTTAAAACTGCTTAAATTGTATTATCTATTACGTGAATTCATTTGAGATGAAGTGCATCTGACATCTGTAACTCACAATTTAGGAAAGATTGAGTAAAGACCTAACTCGTAAATTAGGTTCTATAAAGCTCGTGAACACCCTGTTTACACAATTCGAGTTGATATAATGCTTTGTTCAAACACGTTTATAATACTAAATCACCAGAATAGCTACAATTAAACCTAATTACTGCTTGTAACTTCTCTTCTCTCACTTACCATAGCACAGATGGTGATATATATATATATATATATATATATATATATATATATATATATACAGGGTGAGTCAAAAGTCTCCATACATAGGCAAAAATGGTCATGATAAATAAATGATTATTTATTTTTTATTTTTTTTGTTAACGCGCGTTTGCCATGACTAGGGGGAACGCATCCGCATGTGCATTCAGTGTAATGGTGCCCACATAAAGCATTTTGTGACTTACAAGTGATTGCATAATAAAGTGACCATTTTGCCTATTTATGGAGACTTTTGACTCAC
The DNA here is from genome assembly GCA_023014485.1 of Bathynomus jamesi. Lineage (NCBI taxonomy): Eukaryota > Metazoa > Arthropoda > Malacostraca > Isopoda > Cirolanidae > Bathynomus > Bathynomus jamesi. The sequence continues at coordinate 756,172 of JAJOZX010000977.1, forward strand.
CCTATATATATATATATATATATATATATATGTGTGTGTGTGTGTGTGTGCACGATGTTCATATACTCGTGTGTGTATATATATATATATATATATATATATATATATATATATACAGGGTGTCCCAGAATTAACTATCGATTTCAATGAAATCGGACAAATTTTTTAAAAACACACTTTTATTTATGTTTATCATGTTTAATATGTGTTAAAAATGTATAAATTTCTAAATTTTTTCATAATTTTATTTTCATAATTTTTTCATTATCTGGTCCAATGAAAGACCGTCTGAAGTCATAGAATGGCAAAGAGACTCTCCAAAAGTTAACGTGTGGCTTGGAATGACCAAATCCAAAATTTATGGCCCATTCTTCTTTACGGAAGCAACTGTAACAGGTACCGTCTACCTTGATATGCTTCAGCAGTTTCTCGAACCACAGCTTCTTGATGATGGCATTCTTGATAATGTTGTGTTTCAACAAGATGGAGCACCATGTCATTATGCTCTAATTGTTCGAGAATACCTCAACAGACGCCTTCCGAATCGGTGGATTGGACGTGGAGGACCTCGACCTTGGCCTCCGCGTTCTCCGGATTTGACACCCCTGGATTTCTTTGCATGGGGTTTCATAAAAACAAAGGTTTATCGCCAAAAGATCAATAGTTTAGCTGAACTTAAAGAACGCATCCAGTTGGCAGTGCGGGAGATAACACCTGAAATGCTTCAAAATGTGTTTCGCAGCGCTGAGGATAGATTTGAAATTTGCAGAGATACAGACGGTGCACATGTTGAAACTTCTCAATAAAGTTTTGACTTATGATTTATAAATATATTTGTTTTTGTATCATAATTTAGTAATAAACACAAAATTATGTCAGTTTTTATTAAATTTGTCCGATTTCATTGAAATAGATAGTTAATTCTGGGACACCCTGTGTATATATATATATATATATATATAATATAATATATATATATATATATATATATATATACACATATATATATGAAATATCATGTATGAACACGCACAATTTTTCATAATTAAAAAAATCCCCCAGCAGGGTTCAAACTCATCACTTCTTGAGTAAAAGGTGAGGTCGCCAGCCATTACATTACAATCGGCTAAAAGTTAACAACCTGGAGACGAGTTTTTCATCATGAAAAATTGTGCGTGTTCAGGCATGATATTCTATTTATGGGGTCCCGCCCCACCGCCCCGCCGCTGCACTAGATAATGTGAATGAAATGCTGGTCACTAGCTCGAGTGCAGATGGGTTAATACGTAAACTGCCTCAAGACGCGAAAACGTTATGCGTTTCCTTGGTTGTTAAAATATCTATTTATCTATCTATCTATCTATCTATTTATCTATCCATCTATCTATCTATATCTATATCTATATACTATATACACTATATATACTGTATATACACAATAATATACATATGGCAAATACTTGAGGGCTTTGTCCCTAACCTTAGAAATGAAATACAAACAAACTGGAATGAGAGAAGAAGCAGATTTTGTACTGTTCTAGCTGCTGCGGGACAGGGGGGGCCATGAAAACGAGGATGGAAAATACACTCAGAATACGAGGGCCCCCAAGCTTTTCAATGCCCTACCAAAAGAAGTAAGGAATCTCCAGCACACCGATCTGAATAACTTCAAGAACCAACTGGACAGATTCCTCTGCAAAGTCCCTGATCAGCCATGCGTGGTTGGCTACGAGGGCAGGAGATCAGACAGCAATTCCTTCCTTCACCAAATCCTGCAAATGAGGCGGGATGCTGCAGAGGGGTCGACCGCAGGTTGATCCTGAACCTTCGTTCGAACTCGCATAAAGTAACATAAAGTAAGTATATACGAGGGTGAGCTAAAAAGTAATACCTCCACTCAAATAAATTTTAAACGGGTTGAAGGATTTTATCGAAACAGCAAATATGTACCCAAGACTTTATTCTTCAAAACGATACATTTACTTTTCTATAAAATCACCCTCTACCTCCATACATTTACGCCAACGATAAAGGAGTTTTTGAAATCCATCTCGGTAAAACTCGGAGCTTTGACTACGAAACCAAAATTTCACAGCGGCCTTAACTTCTTCGTCAGACTCGTAGCGATTTCGACGGAGATGTTCTTTAAGTTTAGGAGAGGTGAAAATCGCATGGTGTTAAATTGGGGATATATGGTGGATGCGGCATGACGGTGAATTGCAGATCCTCAATTGCTTCTCGCGTTTGAACACTGGTGTGAGGCCGTGCGTTGTCATGGTGAACAATGACTGCATTTTTGTAGTGCGAACCCTCCTGATCCGTTTTTTTCAACTTCTCCAGAGTTTCAATATAACGTGCGGAGTTCATTGCCGTCCCTCTTTCCGTAAAGTCTTCGAGAACAACACCACTGATACCCCACAAAACAGTCATCATCACTTTTCCAGCCGATTTTTTAACTTTGAATTTTTTTGGTTGTGGTGAATTTTTGTGCCGATATTCCATAGATTGCCGTTTATTTTCAGGATCATAATGGTAGACCCACGTTTCGTCTCCTGTTACATTGCTGTGCAAAAATTCATCTTCATTTTCGAAGCGCTGCAGCTTTTCTTGACACAAATGCGTAGTCTCTCAGTTTTCATCTCGGCAGTGAGCATGCGAGGCACCCATCTGGCGCAGAATACTGATAATGTGTCCAACTCGCTCTCTGAAGATATCGAGCATTGCAGCAATTTCATTTTGTTTAATGGGACGATTTCCACAAATCAGTTCGTTAACGTAGTCTGATGAGACTCGTCGGTTGCCATTACAGGTCTTCCACTTCGCGGTTTGTCTCGCAAATCTTCTTGCCCTACTTCTCCTTCTTTACACTGCCTCGCCCAACGTCGAACGGTACTCACATCAACACACTCTTTGCCGTATGTAGCTTGCATGGGAGCAACACTTTTCGCAGTCAAAAATTAAATTATGATACGTTGCTTGAAGCGAACGTCTTTACTCCTTTCCCTTGTAATCGATACTGAACCAAAGTGTGGAATGAGTGTAGGCTATATTAGGCTATAACACAAAACCGGTTTTATCTGGTTACCTCTAAACAATCTAGAATGGTGTGGGGATATCAAGTTACAACACAAAACCGGTCTTATCTGGCTACCTCTACACAATCCAGAATTATTCAAGAGGAGGCATTACTTCTCAGCCCACCCTCGTATATATATATATATATATATTTATAAATTATCTTTAAAAATTCAACTCAATTCAAATTCAAATTGTGAACATAATTTTTAGACACCCTGTATTTTCTAATGCACGGTTCAGTTGTGGTGCCATAAACCTACCTATGTTCTGAACAGAATTTTTTAAACCAGTTAGATCTTAACATTCACTTCAAGCCCACGAGTCGCTTCGATTTTAACGTAACTTCGCAAGTTTTGCGATATGATTTCGGACGTGAAGCTCAAAATTTTGATGGATGTGTTCTTTTGTAAGTTTACTGGCCGAGTGACTTTTCTGGATTTCACAACAGACGGTAAGAAATTCTGTGGAAACGTGAAAAGATTATATTAATCTGTAGACTTTGTTATCAATTCAGGAAACCTTCCGTGATTTGAAGTTTAGACCAGTTTTAACAGGACAAATTTATATACAATAAGTAACCTTTGGTTTTGCTTCCGCCCGAATTGTTCATTCTGACGAAGGTCAAGCTTTTCACTCCACCTTAGACCTACAGTTTAACGTGAACTCCGAACCACGCCCCACCAGCAGCCCAGCATCTTAACCACTAGGCCACCCAGGTACCCATTTATCTACCAACCACTTTCTTTATTGCGTGAAAGGATGAACAGCTAGGTTTTGCTGCACGCCGGCTGCCGTCACCGGGTCTCGATCCCTGGGCCGATGAATTCGTAGTCAGCGACGCTAACCACTACACCACCAAGGAGCATAGTGTATATATATATATATATATATAGTACTATTGAATCGAAAGATCCGTCGTGGCCAATATCGTAACACCGCTTCCTGTCAATCAGCGAAATTAAGCGAGCGATATTGAGTTGGGCTGTAATTGGATTGGTGACCGTCCCCTGCGTTCAGATGATGTAGCGACCCGTAGTTCGGATCCCACGTAAAGCTGTAACTCCTCTCTGATCTTAGACGTTGCGAAGGGAGTTAAGAAGGCGGTTAAACAACTCTAATCAACTAAACAACCTCTTAAATCAATGTTTGTAAATGATTTTAAACTAAATAAATAAATTATGAATCAATTAACATTTTTCAAATTCATAATACGTATATTTTAATATAATCCAACCTAATCTAACCTAACCTAACGACATAACCTAACTTAACCTAACTTAAAATAATATAACCCAAAGAAAAACTTTAGATACAATTTTCCTTCGATAAAATGCCCAACTCTTTATAATTTTTCATATCTTTATTAAGAAACTTAACGTAATATAACATAATACAATAAGTGTTAATGTTAAAACCGAAAATTAAATATTACTAAAACTAAATAATGTTAAAACAAAAACTTCAAAACCTAAAAATCAGATGAAACCTCAAAAAACATCTCATAAGCTAAAAAATTGTAAATAAAAGCTTTTTGCGTAATATATATATATATATATATATATATATATATATATATATATATATAGCGTATCGACAAGAAATAGACCAACAAATCGACAGACATACTTTCTTTCCACGCTACATAAACTTGGAAACACGTGGGCAAGAGTCAAACAATGGAGCGTCTATTTTTCCCAATGGGAGCGAACGAAAACCGTTAACAACTAAAAGACGCGTGGACAAAGCGTCTTAAGAATGAAGTCTACGTCACAGGCCTACGGTATAAAAGGAGCTTCCACTTTACTCACTCTCACTCACCCGTACGCTCACCATCGAACGTCCACCAACCGCTTTCCGGCCCCCTGGCCGGGGGCCACGGCCGCTACTTTCTTCAGGGCCTACAATTTGTCTTCACGTAAGATCTACAGACCACCTGCAGAAGCAATCTCGAGGCCCAACCGGAATCACTTCGGGCCTGCGGTTTGCCGGGTCGGCCTTCAAGTTTCTCCACGTTCCTCGAGATATCTTCCGCACCACAGGCCTACGCCTGCAATATCACAAGGCCAGCCTGCACCTCGAGAAGTAACATCACCTCAGGCTCCACGAAGCCTACATCCATCATCTCAAGAGGCTTAACGGACAACGACAACTAGAATCTGCGTAATAGGTTCGTCTTCAACCCGCCTTCAACAAAGTTACGTCACCATAAGCTAAGTACATCATATTCTAAGTACTCTTGAAGCCTACATTAGCCTACCGCCGAACGGTAGGCTATACTCCCAAAGTGTGTAACGCGTTCCAACTGACTCTCGTGAAAACGCAGTAGGCCTATCATCCAATTCAAGTGTCATTTCAATACCGTTATTCCGCGTATCATCCGTCATTATGTTCAAGTCATATATTTTGTGTTAATAAATATTCTCTTGACGTAATCATTTAACATCACATAATGTTCTTATATATAAATGATATTTGTGCAAGCATTTCAATCCATTATTATTAGGCCACATCAATTATTCTATGTGCATCCATGCAATCATTTAGCCTACTTAATCAGTGTCAAGTTTCCATTCAATGTACCAAACGCACGTGCATTCTTTATATCATTACTAGGCCTATTCAATGTTCATGTCGCATGCCATTTACATACCATCGATGAGTACATTATTACGTGTCAATTAAGCTATTAACATTTCATCTTATTAGCTAAGCCTATGCCATAAGCATAACGTAAAACTACCAATTAATTACTGTCAATTCTTTGTTATATCACAGTGAATAAAATAACGGATTTATTTTCATAATAAACTACAAAAGTAAGGTGTCTTTCATAACCTTAATATTAATTTGCTTGGCGTAAATCAAGCTGGTGACCCTCGCTGCCATTTCGGTCACTTCCAATAGTATGGTGGATCTAATCAAATAACCATTCATTCCAATCGGTGATACTGTATTACACATAAATTATTAACCCAGCCTATCATTATAAAGCAATCAGTCATTGCCTTAATCAATCGTTGCATACAATTAAATCATTATCACCTTAAACGGCTAAAACTAGCTCCACTATAAATTGGTGTAACCCCGGAGTGACTCGAACTTATTTTACGTTATTTATTCACAGCGATCCTTGTGCTTAGCTATTATTGACCATTTCATTTTTTTGCAGCCACATTAAATAATTTCTATGTAAATACGGTATTCATAAATTCAATGTGATTTTCTGCAGCCATATCAAATAATTTCTATGTACGTACGGTTTCATAAATTCAGTGAAATTAACTAGGCCTACTGGCAAACAGTGATATTCGTTCCGCGCGGTACTTTAATGCCTTACTGTCTCGCGGTCATGTGCCGTCGCACAATCACCGCAACTTTCAAATTCCCGAGTGCGTCCCCCTGAGTCGAGTCTCACTGCCTCCTGACGGCAGGGGCGCGGCGACCCCTTGGAGAAGCCACCACTGGCATTGGGTCCTGCTCCGCCGTCAACGGATCGTGGAGGGACTCACGAAACTCACCAGCCTCAGGACAACACTCACCCCCCACCCCCCCAGCGCTGCAGTCAGTCCCAAATTCGTTTCAAACGGCGCATTCTTTCGTCACCACCTCGTCCAAAATATTCAACGGTCCCGTCTCGGCCGTTGTACGGTAAATCATTTGGCGATAAATCTGGTGACGCGCCTCATTGCATCAGCGAATTTTTTTTCCGTAAGCACGACGGGTTTTCCCTTCCCCATTCCCTACGGGAAGGCCTAAAAAGAAAGCATTCTTCAATCAACGAGCAGAGCGCACACATGCATCCACGCAAAACAACACTTCAGGCACAGGGTGGCGATCCCCTGCCTTCATCAACTGTCTCTTTGCATCATTCCGTGGATTACTTCCTGCTGCTCGTGGACTCGAACGACGTTTCTTTTTCTCCCTTCGGCAGGAGCGACCTCGACGACAACATCCACACGACGAGTTACGGGCACAGCATTCGAACTCAGACAGTTCCCCGGCCCCTCTCGTTTCCTTCGTCCACTCTTCATTGCTCCACATTCCTGCCGAAGTCCAACCCCTGCGGCAGGAGCGACCTCAACGAGAACAACCACGCGACGAGTTACGGGCACAGCATTCGACCTCCAACACAGTCCCCCCGCCCCTCTCGTTTCCTCCGTTCGCTCCTCACTGTCCCCCATTCCTGCCGTACCCCAACCCCACCCCCCTGCGGAACCCCCACCCCATACACCCGTCCTCTTCCGAGCATCTGACGACCCTTCATTCCTTCCTGCGTCAGGAATTCCACGACATACCAGGCCAAGCGTCAAATCTCGGAGTGGCCTCATCAGGTCTCCCAACAGAATGGTATTTCTTCTCAGTATCGTTCCTTCGTCTCTGAGAGGGAACTACTTGTAGCGTATCGACAAGAAATAGACCAACAAATCGACAGACATACTTTCTTTCCACGCTACATAAAACTTGGAAACACGTGGGCAAGAGTCAAACAATGGAGCGTCTATTTTTCCCAATGGGAGCGAACGAAAACCGTTAACAACTAAAAGACGCGTGGACAAAGCGTCTTAAGAATGAAGTCTACGTCACAGGCCTACGGTATAAAAGGAGCTTCCACTTATACTCACTCTCACTCACCCGTACGCTCACCATCGAACGTCCACCAACCGCTTTCCGGCCCCCTGGCCGGGGGCCACGGCCGCTACTTTCTTCAGGGCCTACAATTTGTCTTCACGTAAGATCTACAGACCACCTGCAGAAGCAATCTTTCGAGGCCCAACCGGAATCACTTCGGGCCTGCGGTTTGCCGGGTCGGCCTTCAAGTTTCTCCACGTTCCTCGAGATATCTTCCGCACCACAGGCCTACGCCTGCAATATCACAAGGCCAGCCTGCACCTCGAGAAGTAACATCACCTCAGGCCTCCACGAAGCCTACATCCATCATCTCAAGAGGCTTAACGGACAACGACAACTAGAATCTGCGTAATAGGTTCGTCTTCAACCCGCCTTCAACAAAGTTACGTCACCATAAGCTAAGTACATCATATTCTAAGTACTCTTGAAGCCTACATTAGCCTACCGCCGAACGGTAGGCTATACTCCCAAAGTGTGTATTTACGCGTTCCAACTGACTCTCGTGAAAGAACGCAGTAGGCCTATCATCCAATTCAAGTGTCATTTCAATACCGTTATTCCGCGTATCATCCGTCATTATGTTCAAGTCATATATTTGTGTTAATAAATATTCTCTTGACGTAATCATTTAACATCACATAATGTTCTTATATATAAATGATATTTGTGCAAGCATTTCAATCCATTATTATTAGGCCACATCAATTATTCTATGTGCATCCATGCAATCATTTAGCCTACTTAATCAGTGTCAAGTTTCCATTCAATGTACCAAACGCACGTGCATTCTTTATATCATTACTAGGCCTATTCAATGTTCATGTCGCATGCCATTTACATACCATCGATGAGTATTACATTATTACGTGTCAATTAAGCTATTAACATTTCATCTTATTAGCTAAGCCTATGCCATAAGCATAACGTAAAACTACCAATTAATTACTGTCAATTCTTTGTTATATCACAGTGAATAAAATAACGGATTTATTTTCATAATAAACTACAAAAGTAAGGTGTCTTTCATAACCTTAATATTAATTTGCTTGAGCGTAAATCAAGCTGGTGACCCTCGCTGCCATTTCGGTCACTTCCAATAGTATGGTGGATCTAATCAAATAACCATTCATTCCAATCGGTGATACTGTATTACAATATAAATTATTAACCCAGCCTATCATTATAAGCAATCAGTCATTGCCTAATCAATCGTTGCATACAATTAAATCATTATCACCTTAAACGGCTAAAACTAGCTCCACTATATATATATATATATATATATATATATATATATATATAATAAAAAACCACGAAGGGAAAAGAAACACAAGGGGTGCTCAAGCGCTTTCGTCTAATGACATCCTCAGGAACACTGGAGTGAAAGGACAGATCAAGGCAATATATAGGTTACAAAAATAAACATACATACATACATATTCATATATATACATATATATATATATATACATATACTATATATATATATATATACATATATATAGTAAGCATAGAAACAATTGTGGGAGGAGCAAACATTTGTATGGGAGATTGACACTTTTAGCACTTCAGCCGACATTCAATATAAATTCAAATGGCTTGTTTATGAAACAGGTCACAAAAGAATAAAGAAATAAAAAATAAATATAAATATAAATTGAGAAAAAATTAATTACAAAATAGTGCCTTAGTGATATATATGTCACAGCCTAAATAACCATAAAGAAATCGACAAATAAAAAACCACAAATATATATATATATATATATATACACACACATACACATATACATATATATATAGTAAGTAAGAAAAAATTGTGGGAGGATAAACACATTTGTATGGAAAATGACACTTTTAGCACTTTGGCCGACCTTCAATATAAATTCAAATGGCTTGTTTATGGAACAGGTCACAAAAGAATAAAGAAATAAAATAAATATAAATATAAAAAGTGCCTTAGTGATATATATGTCACAGCCTAAATAATCATAAAGAAATAAACCAACAGATAAAAAAAAACCAAAAATTGTAAGTGGAGTCTACAAATTCAAGCTCAAAAGGGAAGTTTACAATCAATTTAATAGATGATGCCAAATTGATATATATGTCAAAGAAATAAAGAAATAAACCAAAAAAAATTAAAAAAATAATAAAAAATAATAATAATAAATTGAAAAATAAATTTAAGAGAGGCACACCAATTTATAAGGGAAAAATTACCAAAGGTTTTTTAGTTATTGTCTGAATCATGCATATTATAGTCACAAACGAATAAAAAAGTACAAGTAAATATAAATTGGAAAACAAAATGATGCCTAGATGATATATAAAGAACCATAAAAATATATACAACATATATACGGTATATATACGAAATATAAACGCAATATATACAGAAATATATATATATATATGCATAAGGAAAAAATTACCAAGATTTGTTTTTATAATTATTGTCTGAAAAAACGGTAGGTCGCAAAAGAATAAAGAAATAAAAATAAATATAAATTGAAAAAATTACAAATAATACAACTACACATGTATACCCGCATAACCAAATATATATACATATACATACATATATACACACACACACACACACACATATATATATATATACACATACAAGCTTGACCTTCGCGAAATGAGAAATCATCGCGCAGAACCTTTGTGAGGTTGTAAGGTAAGGTAAGGTACATACACATATATACATATATATATATATATATATACACATATATATACACATACATACATACATACATACATATACATATACACACATACATACATACATATACACACATATACATACACACACATTTAACTGCAATGACCACACACATACTCACATACACATACATACATACACATACACGCATACAGCAAAAAAATGAAAAATAAAAATTGTAAGAGAAACCTACAGATTTATAAGGAAACAAAGACAAAAACAAATTTTTACAAAAGATTTAACAACCTGCCCTTTTGTTTAAATCCATTCTGAAGGAATTCAGAGCAACGGGATCGAGTTGAAACAGACCTTTACTCATGTTAAGGTTATTTGTAAGTTGAATTATAGCCGACTCAAGAATATTTCTATTAACAATGTTGCTAGAGTGAAACAAAACTGAAGCATTATTCCAATCAATACAATGGGATAACTCTGACAAATGGACAAAAAGGGCACTGGACAACTGTCCCGTTCTAACGGAATATTGATGCTGTTTTACACGCGTTTGCAAATCCTTTCCCGTCTGACCTATGTAAAAGGAATCACATTGCTTACACCCAATTTTATAGATAATGCCTAAATTATTGGTAGGGCTATTTTTTACTATGATGTTTTTCACAATATTGTTATATGAAAAATATATCAGTGTAGTTTTTTCATATAACAATATTGTGAAAAACATCATAGTAAAAAATAGCCCTACCAATAATTTAGGCATTATCTATAAAATTGGGTGTAAGCAATGTGATTCCTTTTACATAGGTCAGACGGGAAAGGATTTGAAAACGCGTGTAAAACAGCATCAATATTCCGTTAGAACGACCCAGTTGTCCAGTGCCCTTTTTGTCCATTTGTCAGAGTTATCCCATTGTATTGATTGGAATAATGCTTCAGTTTGTTTCACTCTAGCAACATTGTTAATAGAAATATTCTTGAGTCGGCTATAATTCAACTTACAAATAACCTTAACATGAGTAAAGGTCTGTTTCAACTCGATCCCGTTGCTCTGAATTCCTTCAGAATGGATTTAAACAAAAAGGGCAGGTTGTTAAATCTTTGGTAAAAATTTGTTTTTGTCTTGTTTCCTTATAAATCTGTAGGTTTCTCTTACAATTTTATTTTCAATTTTTGCTGTATGCGTGTATGTGTATGTATGTATGTGTATGTGAGTATGTGTGTGGTCATTGCAGTTAAATGTGTGTGTATGTATATGTGTGTATATGTATGTATGTGTGTGTGTATAGTATATGTATGTATGTATGTATGTGTATATATATGTGTATATATATATATATATATATATATATATATGTGTATGTACCTTACCTTACCTTACAACCTCACAAAGGTTCTGCGCGATGATTTCTCATTTCGCGAAGGTCAAGCTTGTATGTGTGTATATATATATATGTGTGTGTGTGTGTGTGTGTATATATGTATGTGTATATGTATATATTTGGTTATGCGGGTATACATGTGTAGTTGTATTATTTGTAATTTTTTCAATTTATTTATTTTTATTTCTTTATTCTTTTGCGACCTACCGTTTTTTCAGACAATAATTATAAAAACAAATCTTTGGTAATTTTTTCCCTTATGCATATATATATATATATATATTCTGTATATATTGCGTTTATATTTCGTATATATACCGTATATATGTGTATATATTTTTATGGTTCTTTATATATCATCTAGGCATCATTTTTTTTTCCAATTTATATTTACTTGTACTTTTTTATTCGTTTGTGACTATAATATGCATGATTCAGACAATAACTAAAAAACCTTTGGTAATTTTTCCTTATAAATTGGTGTGCCTCTCTTAAAATTTATTTTTCAATTTATTATTATTATTTTTTATTATTTTAATTTTTTTTGGTTTATTTCTTTATTTCTTGTGACATATATATCAATTTGGCATCATCTATTAAATTGATTGTAAACTTCCCTTTTGAGCTTGAATTTGTAGACTCCACTTACAATTTTTGGTTGTTTTTTTTATCTGTTGGTTTATTTCTTATGGTTATTTAGGCTGTGACATATATATCACTAAGGCACTTTTATATTTATATTTATTTTTATTTCTTTATTCTTTTGTGACCTGTTCCATAAACAAGCCATTTGAATTTATATTGAAGGTCGGCCAAAGTGCTAAAAGTGTCATTTTCCCATACAAATGTGTTTATCCTCCCACAATTTTCTTTACTTACTATATATATGTATATGTGTAGTGTTATATATATGTATATATATATAATATATATATTGTGGTTTTTTTATTTGTCGATTTCTTTATGGTTATTTAGGCTGTGACATATATATCACTAAGGCACTATTTTGTAATTAATTTTTTCTCAATTTATATTTATATTTATTTTTTATTTCTTTATTCTTTTGTGACCTGTTTCATAAACAAGCCATTTGAATTTATATTGAATGTCGGCTGAAGTGCTAAAAGTGTCAATCTCCCATACAAATGTTTGCTCCTCCCACAATTGTTTCTATGCTTACTATATATATGTATATATATATATATATGTATAGATATATATATTATATATATATATATATATATATATATATATATGTATATATATATATATGAATATGTATGTATGTATGTTTATTTTTGTAACCTATATATTGCCTTGATCTGTCCTTTCACTCAGTGTTCCTGAGGATGTAATTAGACGAAAGCGCTTGAGCACCCCTTTGTGTTTCTTTTCCCTTCGTGGTTTTATTCATCATAAATATTTTTCACGTGTCACTTTCGTGAAATAATTTTTCATATATATATATATATATATATATATATATAATAAGACCACAATATCTCAGATTCTGATATTTATCCAATGTTTATTCTTTACTTGTTTTTTATTGTATTCAAAAGTGCTGTTGTTAATTGAAATGTTAATTTCTTTTCAATGATGGAAATCGTGTTGGCAATAAACTTAGGGGAAAAAGGTTCGCCGAAAGAGATAAATTTTTTAAAAAGCATAAAAAATTACTAACCACCAGATTTTGTATTTTCAATTTTATTAGTCACCCCCAAAAAAATAAAAAAAAAATAAAAAATCCACCGAAAACCAGAATATCACAAATTGGTAGTTTTTCATGTTTTGATAAAACTTTATTTCTAGGCGAACTTTTTACCGAAACTGTAAAGTATCTCTACACACTTTGTGGAAGGAGAATTTTATCGACACTCTAAGCTAAGCTAATCTAACCTAACCTAACTTAACCTAAATCCCCAAATCTTGTCGATCTGGAATATCTTCTCGCAAAAATGGGCGACGGACAAGTAATGAAGTTTTTTTTTATAAACTTTTGAACGAGTTTCTATACCATTGTTATGACCTTAAATAATGCCTTACTCGCAATATGAAGCAGCTCCTTATTTATTGACGGAAGATTCATCCACAAAACTAATTTATCTCAACCTACTTAAAGTTAATATAACTTGTCAATAAAACTTGTTAATAACATTTACTGTCGTATATAGATTGTTAAACACTCTCTCTCTCTCTCTCTCTCTCTCTCTCTCTCTCTCTCTCTCTCTCTCTCTCTCTCTCTCTATCTATCTATATATATATATATAATATATATATATAATATATATATATCTAATATATCCCTGAAACTACGAAGCCACCCTGAAACTCTACTCTCTCTCGAAAGTAGGCAAGAACGGTATACAATAATATACATATGGAAAATACTTGAGGGCTTTGTCTCTAACTTTAGAAATGAAATAGAAACAAACTGGAATGAAAGAAGAGACAGATTTTGTACAGTCCTAGCTGTTGTGGGACAGGGGACCATGAAACGACGATGGAAAATACCCTCAGAATACGAGGCCCAAAACTTTTCAATGCCCTACCAAGAAAAGTAAGGAATCTCCAGCACACCTACCTGAATAACTTCAAGAACCCGCTGGACAGATTCCTGTGCAAAGTCCCTAACCAGCCATGCGTGGCTGGCTACGAGGGCAGGAGGAGATCAAACAGCAATTCCCTCCTTCACCAAATCCCGCAAATGAGGCGGGATGCTGTAGAGGGGTCGACCGCAGGTCGATCCTGAACCGTCGTTCGAATTCACACAAAGTAACACAAAGTAAGTAAGTAAGTGTGTATATATTAGGGTGGCCCAAAAATTAACTGAAAAAATAAAAATTTGAATTGCTATTCTCCATAAGGCTATTCCTGTTCCATATCACAAAAGAAGCCTTCATGCAAAAAATCAGGAAGATCGGCCTATATTTAGAGGTCGCGACCTCAAGGTAAAAATATCTAAATTCCGTAATTTCAGTAATTTTGAGTCACCATTATGTTCTACAATAAATATTTGCCGAGCAACGCCACTGTAGACTGTAAACCTATATCCAAAGACTCGCTATATGATAGCAATGCACTTTTCCCACTAGCTCAGTTGGTCGCCAAGTCTCGGCAGGTGTAGACGTGTTTTTGTTGTGTTCCTGCCATCTGGGTTACGCCGCGCAATGAATCACGCCAATAAGGCAAGTTAAACTTTTCACCAGTGGGGTGCCGAATCAAGGAAAGAAAATTCAAGGAGAATCTCACCAAACTATTTGACATCTCACGAAAACACGCCCTCAGTATTATGACGGACGAAGGAGACAAACTTCCTGCGGATGCAACAGCAGGATCCCTCGAGCGTGAGTATGTCCGGGATCGACAAGACCTTGACGAACAAGGAGACTCGCAAGCGCCTCAGGAGTGATCAGGCCAGTGCTCGAAAGGAGAAAAGCATGTTGAGCGCCCAACAGGCGAACACGGCTGTTCCGTCTAGTTCCGCCATTGCTGACATCTGTAGCTCCTCCACATCGACGGAGTCCGAAGATAATTTCCAAGCTCCGTCAACATCCAGTCAAGATCAGCCAAGGAATAAGAAATCAAAGGAGACCATTGTGACCAAGGAATTAGCCGCGCCGCACTCGACCGAGTGAAACTCCCTGACTGCGCTGCCATGTTCGTCGTAGGAGCCGTCACGCAAGCGCTCGTTCATGGCCTGGAGTCTGTAGCGCTATCCCGGAACACCATTCAGCGAGCGCGGGTCACCACTCGTGAGGCGGTAGCAACTGCTCAACAGGCTGTTTTCCCGCCGGACAGCCCACTGCTTCTCCACTGGGACGGTAAACTGCTTCCAGATATCGCGGCAATAAAAAGCTTGTGGATCGCGTCGCTATCTTGGTGACTGGTGGTGAAACAGAGCAACTTCTTGCCGTCCCTAAGATCGGCCGCGGCACGGGAGAGGAGCAGTGCAATGCATGTGTCCAAATGCTGGAGGAATGGAACCTCAAACCCATGATCCAGGGACTAGTCTTCGACACGACGGCAACCAATACTGGGCTGAATATGGGCGCGTGCACCCTAATTGAGAAGGCTCTGGACAAGGAGCACATCTGGATCGCGTGCCGTCATCACATGTTCGAGGTAATGTTGTCGGCCGTATTTTCTGTCGCCCTGACACCAACCGGTGGGCCTGAAGTGGGAATCTTCAAACGCTTCCAGAAGACCTGGCCTGATATTAATATAGTTGATTTCCGTTCTGCTGGAGACGAGCTCTTCGTTGGCATGCCGGATGACGTACGAGAGGAGATGATGTCATTTTACTCGGAGGCAGTCAAGAGCCAGCTCCGACGGGATGACTATGGAGAGTTGCTTCAGCTCTGTCATATATTCCTAGGGGGATCCTCCGACGGAGAACCGTCCTTTCATGCGCCAGGCGCTATGCACAACGCGCGGTGGATGGCTAAGGCAATATACTCGCCGAAGATCTTCCTTTTCAGGAGCCACATTAAGTTGACGGCCCACGAGACAGCTGGCGTTACAAAGATTTGCCTCTTCGTTTCTCTTATTTACGCTCGCTACTGGCACGAGGCCCCTCTCCCAGAGGGCCCCCCTCAACGACTTAAACCTAATTGCTCTCCTCCATGAATATCCTGACCGTGCCATCAGGGAGGCGGCTGTTAAGGCCTTCTATCGCCATTTGTGGTACTTCTCTGAGCACCTCGCGCCTCTCGCCCTCTTCGACGATCGCATCGACGAGATTACCAAAGCAGCTATGGTTGACAACTTCTTACGTCCCTCAAACCAAAAACTCTTGAGACGTCTGGACAGGACTGTGTTCGATCATCGTTCTTCATTGGCGTCGTACATCACGAGCCGGTCTTTGAAGATATTCGATATACTCTCCATGAAAGGACAAGATGAGGCCAAGACATTCTTGTCAAAACCTCCCTCCCTCTTGCTGACAGACCCCATTTACCAGTTACTTAAGGCTAAGTGCAGGCTCCTCAAGGTCGTCAACGACTGTGCCGAACGAAGAGTCGCTCTTATTCAGTCCTACAATACCGCGCTGACGAAAGACGAGACCCAGAAACAATACACTGCGACTCGTCGCCAGCCCCGAAAAAGATTGCCAGTTCCGACGAAGTTGGCTTTGACGAAGAAAAAGTAACGGGTGTGACGTTGTTTGTTTGATATACAAGGATTTAGTGCAGTCGTATTAACTGCTATGACATGTGTTCTAGTATATTTTTGCATAACATGTGCTCTGTGCTGTTGACTTTAAATTTGAAATAAACATTGATATTGTATTTTTGTTTCAAATCCTAAAAATATAGGAACTGGTCGCGACCTCTAAATATTGTATGATCTCTCTAATTTTTGGCATGAGTTCTTACATTTTGATATGGAACACGGATGGCCTTGTGGAGAAAGATATTTTCAACTTTCATTTTTTTTGGCCACCCTAGACTATATATATAATATATATATATATATATATATATATATATATATATATATATATATAACCCGAGACTTCTTCAGTAGGATTAGCGGTCTCTACCACCACACCAGAGAGATTTCAATTAAATGCTGCCAATACCTCGAGTGCAGGAGGGTTAACAAGTATAGTTCTTTTGAACGCAAAAGCTTTATACGTTTCCTCGGTTGTTGAAATATATTACAGGTTGGGTTAACTTGTATCTCGTCATAGTGTGGTGGTAGCGCTAGCGGCTCCTACTCAAGGGGTCTGGGTTCGAATCTTGATGGACCTTGGTTCTATTTCCGCCTGAATTGTTCATTCTCACGAAGGCAAGCTTGTTGCCCCATCCTAGCCCTACAGCTTAACGTAAAATCTGAACCACAACCCATCAAGAATGGTTAGAAATTACAAAGTTCCTGACCGAAGTCGATCTCACGACTTCCCGATCAGCACATCAACGTCCTAACCACTAGGTTACCAGGGTACCCATTTATCGATGAGCTAAACGCCGCCTGCCATCGCCGGGAATCAAACCCGGACCCAGTGGCTTCGTAGTCAGTGACGCTATTACACGAATACTTGCTAACCGATTTTAACCTACATAAAAGTAAAACAATACAAAATATACGTCAATATTACACGTTAATATGTTAATACAATTCTAAAAATATAAAATAATGATGATTTTTTATATATTTTATATAACCATCTCTAATTACATAAAACACTAAACATTTTCATTGGAAGAATTGATTCTTATTATTAATTCTAGTATAAAATATCTTATATAAAATACATTGATTTTTAAAAGATTATTCAAAAAAGATTTGAAACCTGAAACCTGAATCGATGCAGAAGACTGATCAGTATTTAAGATGAGTGGGTTCCCTACGTAAGAGTTTGAGCTTTCAAATTCAAGGATGTGAAATTTCTATTATAAAGTATTATTCGGAATCATTTTTTTTTTTTTTTTTTTTTTTTACTGACATAAAAAATTTAAGAAAATTATTTCAATTTAAAAAAAAACTGAGATCGATAATCAAAATCGAATTAATTATTAAAATTCACTTAAAAAGTATGGAATAAAATTTTTTTAAGTATGAATTTTAAATATAAATTTTAAACTTTAAGCTTTTTTCTCTCATTTAAACTAGAATGACTTAAAAAAAGATCTATTTATATCCTAGTTTTACGTCCAATTTCTTTTGAATTAACAGAATTTTATTTTCATAAATTAATTAATAATTAACTAATAATTAATAATTAAGTAATAATTAAGTAATAATTAAGTTAATTAATAATTACAAAATATCCTGAATATATTTCCAACCAATTAATGGATATTTTATGTTTTTGATACGATGCCATTCAAATTTCGTGATCTAAAAGACAACTATAAAAAAAATTTGGAATTTGGTCGAAAATTTCGACCAAGAAAGAATGAACCAATTATCGAAATCGAATTGAACTCGAAATCATATTTAATTAAAAGAAAATTGAATAAAAGTTGGATAAAAACAAATCGAAATAGAAAATATTATAATATCGATATAAGAAGAAATCAAATTGAAAAATAATTTCCATTTCTATCCTTGTTCAAATTATTTAAGTTATTTATTATTATTAGCATCTTTTTTTCTCTGTTACTTTTTGCGTTATGATATACAGGGTGATTCATAAATGTGTTTCATAAATTGCAGGGTGTATTCTTGAAATAAAAGTAAAGAAAAAAGACCATATAAACATCTTTTTTCTTTGTTACTTTTTGCGTTATGATATACAGGGTGATTCATAAATGTGTTTCATAAATTGCAGGGTGTATTCTTGAGATAAAAGTAAAGAAAAAAGACATATAAACATAGGTCGAGAAACCCGTAGGTTTCGAGCTATAGCACGCCCGTTTAACGAGGGAATATCTTAATGCTCTGTATCCTGACAGATGCACAGGGCGCGGTGGTCCTATTCCGTGGCCACCTTTGTCACCAGATTTAAATCCTCTTGATTATTACTCTTGGGGTTATTTAAAAAGCCGAGTTTATGTTACAGAAGTCCGAGCGCGTGATGAATTGTGGCAACGAGCTCGAAACAATTGCGAAACGATCCGCAATACTCAAGAAATTTTTGAGTGTTCAGACAATCACTGCTGCGACGTGCTGAAATATGCATTCAAGAAGTAGGAAAGAATTTCGAACATTTACTTTAATGAAGCAAATGTATCACACTGTGTATTTGCATAAAATATAAAATTTTTTAGGAGTTTCATTTTCCTGTCACGTACTGTACATCGAAACCTTTGGGTTACTTGCCCTATGTTTATATGGTCTTTTTTCTTTACTTTTGTATAAAAAATACACTCCGCGATTTATGAAACACATTTATGATCACCCTGTAGATGCTACTCTTCTACTCTTTCATACATACTTACAGCAAACCTGCGCAATCCTTCATTATGACGTTGGAAATAGGACTGGGCATCCGGGATCCCGGGATATTATTTAACCCCCATACTCAAAGTCTCCCATGAAAACAGAATACGGGGAAATCCCGGGATCGAAATCTCGGGAAATGAGTTGTCTACTTTACTTCCTCCGGGATCCCGGGATCGAAATCCTGGGAAATGAGCTGTCTACTTTACTTCCTCCGGATCCCGGGATCGAAATCCTGGGAAATGAGCTGTCTACTTTACTTCCTCCGGGATCCCGGATGCCCATCCCTAACTGGAAAGGAATCCAATATTCCTCCGACATTTAATGTACCAAATAGGAATCATAAAATTAAACTCATTTTTCTTTTTAAATCTCTTCTTTTTCTTTTTCTTTTTTCTTTCTAACACGAAAGCGTCTACAGTTTTAACGTTTCAAATACTTTCAAAGATTTGGTGTTGCATTACGCAATGTGCAATAGAAAAAAAAGTTTTTGCAAATTTTGCAAATTACGAAACTGTAAAAAGTTAAAAAGTTCTTTGCATGGATTGTATTTTACTTTCATTCCTTTTTCCTTGTAGCTTTTATGTAATTAAGTTAAAAATTTGGGTTTTAAAACTTTAAAGGCAACTTTTTCGGTGCTAAAAATTAATTTTGTAAAGGAGATTTTGGGGGGATATTAAAAAAAATGGAAAACGAATTTGAAAGTGTTGTTGTGACTCCAGTAGTATGGGTGTATTTACGACGAGTGTGGAAAGGAGGGATAGGGGTGCCAGTGCCAAGAGGAGGGCATGTCATCAACTCGCGCATTTAATAAAGGTTTCAGGTTGAGGAAGGCGGCTATTTCAAACAGTCTATCGAGGATGATTCAGCAACGAGTAGGCTCTAGTCGATTATTAAGATTGTTTGTACTGAAGGTTTTTAGATTAGTTTTTCACATCAAACGTTTCCTTGCTCTTGGCTGGAATTATTAATACTTTTTTTAATAGGCTGTATTTTAATTGCATACTCTTTTATATGTCCTTTATTTGATAGTGAAAAATGAGAAAACGAGTTAATTATTAGTTAATAAAAACAGTTTGTTTGGTAGACGGAATCTTTCAAAAACATGGGGTCCGTGGGAAAAAAATAAAAATAAAAGGGGTCCTTTGTGGTGAAAAGGTTGGGAACCACTGCACTAGTGTATCTAGAAAATACAAACATAAAGACTAGGATGACAAATTTATAATAGCACGAATCACGTTGCGTTGTACAACTCCAATAGTGCCTAATGGTATTGTACTCGAGTTGATAACTCACTTATGAGGTTTGTTTTGTTATTATTTTTTTCTCATTTGTTTTCCAAACGATTTTTTATTTTAAATGAATATTTAACTTCTTCCTTTTATGTTTTGTAAAAAAAGAAAATGTTTGATTTTGAATGGAATATTTAATTTATAAGGAAAAAAAAATATTATATATATATATGAAAATTAAAATGAAATTTATATATATATATATATATATATATATAGAGAGAGAGAGAGAGAGAGAGAGAGAGAGAGAGAGCATATATATAATTTTTTTACGGAAAATTTAACTTGCTTTTTTTTTTTTTTTTGGTAAAAACGAGAATATTTTATATTTTTATATGTGGAAGTACTTTTTGAATGAAATTCTACTGA